>JAJLYB010000077.1:0-57699 GCA_030674245.1 Jamesozyma piceae
AAAAAAGACAAGTAATAATTACTCAATCTGAATAACGAATAACAATTGATTGTCGATCCGAACTATCCGCGCTTCCACTCTGAATTATAGTTAGATATTATATACTTAGTTAGTTATATACATATTAATTATAATAACCCATCTGACCCTCTGTTTCCCATTCTGAATAAATTGTATTAGTCTAGTTGACGATACAACATTTGATGTTGTAATGTAACCCAGTTTTGACCAAAGAAAAATAGCATAAAAATATAGACATAATTGATGCTATTTTGACCTGAAATTATTAAGAGAATTTAACCAATATTTGAATTAATAAGAAGACCTAAAATATATATTTGACATGATGGTAAACCCTAAAAGTGTTGTTACGGTATTTTTCCGTATATAATGACAAGATACAAGGTTGTCATGGCAAATTACCGTATGTGATGACGTACGACAAAATATAACCTTTTACTAAGATGACTCAATTAGTGAAAATTTTTACATTGTTTGACTCAATGTCAAGAAATGGATACGAGGTAGGTACGCAAGGACGACAATGCAGTAGGTATTTCATTCCCAACAACTGTTATATGAAATAGTATCAATCGAAGTGATAAACATATATTATATATTATTACTACTTTTATATATCTTAGGATAAAAAGAGTAGAGAACTATTTTAGAATTTATATAGAGTAAGATAACTTACATATATCATTCAATATGATCAAAAACCAAGAATATTTAATCAATTCTGATTCAATCGAGTGTTCAAAAGAACAACAGATTCCCTAACAATAATTGAGGAATTCGAAAAGTATAAATAGTGGCATAATTTCCCAGTTTATAGACATTGGAGATCTGAGTTCATAGGATTAGGAACATTAGATTAAAAGATAAAAAAGACAAGTAATTATTACTCAATCTGAATAAGGAATAACAATTGATTGTCGATCCGAACTATCTGCGCTTCCACTCTGAATTATAGTTAGATATTATATACTTAGTTAGTTATATACGTTCAGAGGCATACAAACTGATAGAAGATTGATTCTTAGTTGAAGGCATCATTATTGATTAGTGTATGTCGAGGTAAGTTTAGGTTAGAAGAGGATGTAAATATCTTTTACTACTTGTAATATTTGTATAAAAGTTCGGTTTATTATAAAATAATAATTATGTAAAATAAATAAATAAATTAAGGATCAATATCAATCAGTTTGTATACTTGAAGTATTAGTCTATTTATACGTCTCTGGGAAGTGAAGTAAGGTGTGAAAATTTTTCACATCGTCGATAAGTTATTTTATTCTCTTTGACCATCATCTGTAACCATTATAAGTTAATTATTAGTAGTCAAACATTGATTTCCTTATAATGACCACAGATGATGGTCAATGAGGATAGTATAACTTATCACTGATGTGAAAATTTTTCACACCTTACTTCACTTCCCAGAGACGTATAAATCAACCAATACTTCAAGTATACAAACTGATTGATATTGATCCTTAATTTATTTATTTTGGCATACACTAATCAATAATGATATCTTCAAACAAGAATAAACCTTTTATCAGTGTGTATGTGTCTGAACGGTTTTCTTAAAATGACAGAGAATAATTAATAACCGGTAAAAACTATCAATGTTGAACTGCGCTGTGTAAAGTTCAATTTCTCTATAGTGCAGAATATTGGCAAGTGCAATACATTTAATGAGCATAGACTAATAGTAGAAACTGTAACTATCAAAATACCCGCAGACTCCCAACAGGCGTTGGCAGGACATAGCCACGGTTTGAGAACCAAAAGGGGCATGGGTTGATGCGTCGTAATTTTTTGAGCGTCAAAAAACAAAACTTTTTAGTAAAAAACAAAACAAGAAACACAGCACAGCAAATTTTATTTTAGAACAAACGGGCGTATATTCATATAGTAAGAACACTATATATACAATATATATAAATTGGTAAGAATTGCAGTATATACAGATGGATAGTTAATCGGTATTACTAAACAGATTTTAGAGTGCGATAATTATATATATTTATTAGATAAGTAAGAAAATAATCTATTGCTCCCTATATGTATATATATATATATATACGTCTTATTATTAAGCTATTATTTGTTGCGCTTAAGTTTCTTAGAAATATTTTTATTTTAATTAGTATTTTCATTTCCCATTTTATCGGGCACTATAGAAACTACCTTAAACAGAATAAAATAAAAATGTATTTATTATTCTAATAGTATTAATCAGGTGACAACTTTGTATAGTTGAAAAAGAGGAAGCCTACAATATCGTTGTAGAGTATCCTAATGTGTAGTATATATTCTTAGCGTGACTGCTTAATACAACATCTCTGTAGCATTCTGTCGCGATTACTGAAAATTTTGCTTGGTTTTGTTGAGGGGTAATCACACACCCCTTGCACATCGCACATCGGAAAGGGAATAACGACGCTAGGCTACCTTGCTTTATAACATGTCTTTAAATATATTCGCCAAGAACAGAAACATGCTCTTTTTCTTACAGAACTATATAAACAGCAGTTATTATTCTGCATTAATATTCTTTTTTCTTATACAACTTAAATTTAAATCTGTTTCCATACTATATAGAAATCACATTAGACAGAATATTATATTATTACGGTTTAAAACCATCTTTATATACATACACACACAATACAAGAACATAATAGATATCCTCTACACTCTCTGGAACATATTTCCCCCTCACACACAATATCAAACTTTTATCGTTTTTTGCTGAAAGGAAGATTACAAATATAAAACCCCGAACTACTTGAACGGCTTTTTCACTAAAACTGAACAAGATAAAAAAAAGTAATTGAAAAAAAAAATTGAATTAAATATATCGACATTTGAAAAATATATTAAATTCCCCCCTGCTAATTACTACGTTTTAAATTTTCAATTGATAAAATAAACATATCGTTATTACGATAATAGAAGGCACAACATATACCCATAATCGATAGAATTATTATTATCTCGCAGGAGAGTTACTTCAAAGTTTTATCCAAGTTAATAATTAATAATTATTAATAATAATATAGCGAAATGCCTGGCTCAGTAAGGGGACATGTTGAAGATGTCTTATTCCAGCCGTTATCCAATGATAGCACTTCTGATAAACAGATTCACATAACTTACGAACAAGAGTCTGCTTCATCTATGCATCACCGTGCTACAACCAAGGAGAGTGAAAAGGATGCCATTCACACAAATGAGAATGAAATATTCACAACTACAAGTGCCACTGACGACGATAGAATCCCATCACTATCACACCCAATGGAAAAACGTATCCTGAGAAAGATGGACCTATACTTGATCCCTCTAATGGGTCTGTTATATTTCCTATCAAATTTAGATAAATCAAATATTGGTAATGCCGAAGTCGCGGGTTTATCCAAGGATATAGGTTTAAAAGGTAAAGAATATAATATTTGTGTCACAGTATTCTTTGGTACGTATGTCGTATTCGACCCAGTAGGAACTAACATTCTAAAGATCCTGGGTCCACACTTGATGATGAGTGTATGTCTCTTTTGTTTCGGGGTTATTTCTCTTTGTACTGCCTGGGTCAGGGGTTATGGCGACTTATTAGCCGTAAGACTCTTGTTAGGTGCGTTCGAAGGTATGATATATCCAGCAATTAACATGTACCTATCTATGTGCTACAGAAGAGAACAATATGCTATGAGGTTTGCCTTTGTGTTCAGTGCCGCATGTCTTTCATCATCGTTTGGTGGACTAATCGCTTATGGTTGTTCAACTATCAATGGTTCTTTAAAAAGCTGGCAATACATTTATATCGTAGAAGGTGCAATCTCCGTTGGATTTGTACCATTTTACATCTTTGGTTTAAGCAAAAAATTAGAAGATTCATGGTTCTTCACCAAAGAAGAAAGAGAATATGTCATCGAAAGATACAAGACTATGAACACTTATAATCCAGATGAAAAATTTGACTGGTATCAAGTTGGATTAGCTGTCAAGGATATTAAGACTTGGGTTTGTTCCTTTGCTTTGTTCGGCATCGATCTAACTACTTTTGGTTTGACTGTATTTTTACCAATCATTATCACAAGTATGGGATTCACTAACGTGAAAGCACAATTAATGACTGTCCCAGTATATTTTCTAACTGCCTTCGTTTTCTTCGGATGTGCTTTATGGTCTGATCATCTAAGATTAAGATCGCCATTTATTATTGGAGCATGTATCACAACCTCTATCGGCCTTGCAATTGTCTTAGGGTCTGAAGTCAACGGAGTAAGGTACTTCGGTGTCTATATATTGTGTATGGGAATTTATGTCAACGCGGCTTGCAACTGTTTATGGTTAAGTGGTAACAATGGTAATTACTACAAAAGAGCTACTGCTCTTGGTATAAATTTGTTCTTTGGTTCAGGATCGGGTTTAGTCTCGGGTCAAATTTTTTTGGCTACTGACAAACCTAGGTACATCAAAGGACTCTCCTTATGCCTTGGGTTCCAAGTGTTATCGATAGTATTAACTTTTGTGCAATTCCTACTTTATAGAAGAGAAAACCAGAAGAAACAGAAGATTATCGATCGTTGTCACGAAACAGGTGAACCAATACCGTACGACGAAAAATTAAGTGATTTAAATCCAGAATTCCGTTACATGTACTAATACGAAACAGTCGTGTATCTATATAAAATATAATAATAAAAAACAGTTTATACGCTTCCGTGAATTAATGAGATAATATAATGTTATGTGATTATGATATTTATAAATTTTTTAACGATGCATTATTATGTACACGACATAAGTTTATGCACTATTTCCCATGCCTGGTCCATAATATAATTCGTTTATTCACCATCTGAATCATCACTATAACTTTCCGAATCATCACCATCGTCCTCCTCGTCTTCACTTGAACTGGAGGTTTCGTAGTCATTTTCACCCCCTTCCTCTTCTTCTTCAGTATCATCCTCTTCAATTACAACAACTTTCTTCTTCTTTATACTCTTTGCTGTTTTGGTAGGCTCCGTTGGTATATCAGAGAAAAATTCATCTAAACTCTGTAATTTATATTTCTTCCCCGTGGATGACTTAAAGTTACTTCTGATTTCATTAGATTGTTCAATGATAGGTTTTGTCTCAAGGTCTCCTGACACAAATGGTTTAGATACCAGAGGATCTATAAAATTTTGAGATGAAAAGCTTTTTTTGTATTTATTATAATCCTTCAATGGTGAACTTTGCCTTATGTCGATATTTTCATCTTCATTGGAAGATAATTCACTCCATGGAATATACTTGTAATAATTTCTAACATCGTTACTGATTTCATTATAGTTAGTATTATCACTAAGCATAGTATTGCTCACAGTATTAGGGCCGATCTCAACTGTAAATGAAACTCTTGTTATGTTAGGCTTAGGTGCTTGTAATAATAGAGATGCAATTTCATATTTTCCAGTCTCAAACATTGACGTTAAATATCTTACTTTATCCCTAATGTCATAGTCGTCATCAAAACTACCTAAATATGTAAGATGTTTGAACATTTTTGAAATTCTGGAATTTTCCATATCAAATCTTTGCTCAGGATTTTCATTCTTGAACTGGTCTATTTCGTATGACAATAGCTTTGCGCTTAATAAAATGATTTCCTTTCTACTATCAGGACCTTCATTAACAAAATTTGGAATTAATTTCCTAAGCAAATCTGGGCATATCTTAAATTCAATACCGGCAATTTCACCAAATAACCATATTATACCCGCACATGCATTATCAGACTCAACTTTATTGTTTTGCAACATTTCGGACAGTTGGACAATAGTATCCAAATGCCTTTTTGGATTATTCGAAACTAATTCACGAATGATATTGACAAAACAGTCAGATACGGAATCTGATAAACTGTTCTTTTTTCTTTCCATTATTTTAATAAACCATTTGATAATATGAGCCTCCAATTCACTGGATAATTTACTGCAAGCTGCCAATGTGACCGAGGCGGTAATGACTATCATTTCATTAGCATTATTATTAATATAATTTTTTAATTCCCTTAGAATTAGGAAAATATTGGCATCGTTCACCAACATAGATAAAACCTGCAATTTGAGACATGCAGTTGTATCATTATCAGTTGATAACAGTAAGAAATCTCTTACATAGGACAAAAATAAGGTTGAATCTAGTGATGAATAAATCAAAATCGATTGGAAAAGTACAGTTTTTAAACCAATATTCGTCGTGGAGATGGCTGCCCTCAATAAAGCTTGTGGGAATTTCGATTTTTTAAAATTATCTGATGTGCTTAGTTGATAAAAGGCACTGCAACATGATACTATGACCGCAGCATTTGAACTGAATTTTAATAATAAAAGTTCATTGAGGAATAATTTCAAATCGGAATCCATCTCAACGTTGTACACGGGAAATTTTATTTCATTATATTGATTTGGTATGGGAATCGTATTTTTTTCTTCATTATTAGATGAGGAAAGGTCGATCACTGTAGGCCTTGGTACAAATTCTTTACAATATCTTATCAATAATTCGATTAAGAATGATTGTGACCAAGAATCTAATTGTCTGATAATTTTACAATAATAGCGGTAATGGTCATGCAACAAATCTAGTCTACTTGGGAAGCACTCTTTCATTAACAACACAGTACAGGAAATAACTTTGGGATCTGCATCTGACAATAAATCTTTAAACAAGTCAACGATCTCATCTTCAAATTCCTCACTCTTCCACCTGTATAATTTTAATAAACTAAAGGCAACTTCACAACGAACCACAGCTGATGGATCAACGATTGCTTTTTTTAATCCATGAAGAATAATAGGGCAAAGCGATTGAATCTTGATATCCGATAATGCTTTTAAGGCGAAACAACGATTTTCTGGATTACTATCATTCAATGATTTTTGAATAGTATTAATTGATAGCAATGCCAAATTAGGGTCTTTTTCAGCAAATCTCAACAAGTATATATAAACCATTCTTTGTATCTTGATATCCTTGGAACTAATATTCTTCACAACATCTGCAAAAAAAGACTCTACATCAAGTGTCGTATCCCCAGACGCTATGGCAGCTATGATTCTTTTCATTGCATCTTTTACCTCCCGTGTCTTTCTGGAGTTCAATAAAGTTCTTAACTGTTCTGGACTAAGGTTCTTTGAATAGTGTGTATACGAAGATTCTCCCAGTCTGGAAGTTGCCACTGCAGCAGCCTCCATGGTGATAGACCTTGCTGATTCCAAAGCCGATGCAATTTGACTAATTGAATCTACCATTATATTTCATTCAACTTCAATAGGATTGTTAGGGTTTTTTGGTTTTTTGAATACTTCTTATTTTAAGGTCTGCATGCTTTCTTTTTCACTGTTACTTTTCGACTTTGAAATTCTATGTTGTGTGTATCGAAAAAAAACAATAATGCTTCTACAAAGTTAGGATAATGCCCAATTAGATAATTAAAAAATAAAGACTAAATAGGAGAGTAGAAGAAGAAATGATTCGTATAGTGACAGTGTGGTATTTCTGATATGAAAATGTAAGCTATTTAAAACAACAAATCTATAGGTTAAATATGTATATATACTCTTCAAGAATTTAATTAAGAGTACCATGGTATAGATATTTAATAGCTTATAATATAGTTATTATATATGCTTATATATTGTTCTTTGTTTATGCTAGTCGAAGTAGTAATTTCCCAGTATCAAATTCACCCTATCATAGTCCTCTTTCTTCCACGCATTCTGACATCTGCAAACCTTTTCAAGACTTCATCTAGCTTCCTTTTACCGTGTTTACCATTCTTATTATAGACCTCAGAAAACCCTTCAATAATCCATTCGTTGTACTTATCAGCAAACGATGAATGTGTACTTATTATAGCTCTTTCTAATACATATAAATCAACACCTTTATCTTCCACCATATTCGATGTAGAACCAAGACCAAAATCTATTAAATGAGGTTCCCATTTCTCATCATCTTTGTTTTCACTAACCAATACAATGTTTGAACTTGTCAAATCACCATGGCAATAGTCGTTCCAATGGAGTAAACCAATCTGATACCCAACTTTAAATAGGGTTTCTTTAACAACATCATTATATGGATTTTTAGCATTCATCCATAGAAAATTTTTCAAATTGCTGTACCCAAAGTCTTGTGGTAAATCCTCACCAAGAAATTCTAACCATATACATCCATTATAGGAATCGCAAGCAATTAACTTTGGTACTTTTAATCCATCAATAAGGTACAGTTTACCAAGTAGCCTTGCCTCACTCAATGTACGATGCTTCGTCAGAGATTTATCAATCATTGGATGCCTATATTTCTTTGGAGGTCTATATTTGATAATGTATTTTTCAGAGCCCTCGAGAGTTTCACGGTTTGTGGATGGTAAGTACGGGTGAACAGGTGTTGTAAATACAACTGCTTCTGCACCTTGTGAAATTAACTTGATGGGGATATTTGGTGTTAGATATGCAGAGACTGCATCTACAATTTCTTGGGACATAAATAAATAGATGGAGAGTTGCCTTTAGCTTAATTAATTGAGTTTTGTCTTTTGCATACTGTATTAGAGATATACATCTATAATAAATGAATTTTTTTTTTTCATGTTTGAAATCCCATCATCGCATTTTGTATTTTATTTGACAAAATTATAACATATGATTCTTCTGTTAGGTGAACTATAAAATGTTTATATATTTATATAATAGATAGTTCTGTACTTACTCTTGCAAAAAATTTAGCATCCTTCTAATTGCAGCACCTTGAGCCCAACTTGAAACATTTCTATTTGGAGTTAAGATTGGTTCGATGTGCCCACCGTTTTTATCGATAAATACATTTCTCTTTAGATCAAAATGTTGTGGCTGTGCATTATTAAGTTTGTGCACTAGTAGTTTTATCTCTTGTTGTAGTATTTCTTCTGTTCCATAAGTCACTAGTAGCTCTACCTGTGGTAATATGCTATTCCACGCGTTTAAATCAAAATCAGTTTCGACATTCATGCATATATCAATTTTTGGATTAGGTGGTTGTACACGAAGTAAACTGGAAAATATATCAACTGCTTCAGCTGAAATACAATCCAAAGTTTCAAAGTCGTGGTAGAATGCTACATCAGACTGACTATATTTTGTAGGGTTGCACCAGGGGCTGATAGTAATAGCCTTTCTTGGTAAGCTTCTTCCACTCTTTTGTAAGTACTCTAATGTGTTTAGAAGAAGGTTTCCTCCTGCAGAATCTCCCACAAAAACCACATTTTCACAACCCCTATCGTTTGTAATATCATCATATAAAGAAATAGTTTCAAGGAGACTCAAAGGGTACTTTGTTTCCTGTCTACCAGAGGCTGTTACTGTATAGTTCAATACAATAATAGCCATTTTGGGGAAATATTTTCCAACATTATTTAAAAATGTTATTGACATAGGTGGCATTTCAACAGCGTAACCACCACCATGGAGATATACAAGAATTGGATCAAACTTTGGATCAAAATTTTGTGGCCTTTGAATCCAATTATATGTCGTTTTAACGGTATGACCATGTCTGTACGATAGATTGAAATTCTCTTTTAAAATGTTCACATCTGTTTCTGATAGGTCATAAGATGCAGACGTACGTTCACCTAAAAATAATGAATTGATCTTGTTAAAGACAGGATTTATAATTTCCTCAGAGAGCGTTATATCTCCCAGTGTGAATAGCTTTCTTATAAACACCCTTCTAATGAAGTGTAATGATATTTTACGCTGATATTGGAAATGTGCTTTCAAACAACTATATGCTATCTCAAAGGGTAGTACGTAGAGTACCTTAAAAAAGAACAATAAATAATGGTAAATATGAGTTAAATCCGCCATTATTGCCTTAATTGAATGGTTTCTAATGTAATACTTGGATTAGTATATTTTATTCCGGTCTCTCATGGAATGTACAAGAAACTATATATAAAGTTAGTGTAATAGCTCGATATTTTCTCATATATGCTTGTTTCTTACATATCTGTTAAAACATTTTCACTCTCGACATTTTTATTTTTCATTCTGCATGCACTCCTATTTCTCTTTTTGGGACAAAATTCCATGCTTAGATTTTGATTTTATTGCATTTTGTATTTGAATCACATTTAAGCGGTGATATAAGCCTTTGGCTTTGTTGACGAAAGGTAGAATTTGTTATAGTAGAATTATGAGACGTATTTATTCGGTGAAGAAAGTTATATTGTTATTGTCCTGTCTCTTTCTTATTGATATAATAAGAGAGACAAGTATAGAACTTACATAGTTATATATTAAATATATAATCTTTTATATATGTAGAAATAGGGAATGCTCGGTTACTGGCTAACATCGGTTATAAATGGTTACCACAAATTAGGCGTAGTTAATAACCCATCAGCTCCTTGGGCTAATTATCTAGTTGTTCTTATAGATTACCCCTATTGTAATATATTCCAATAGGCTTCATATTTATTATCCACAATTATAGATTTTTCAATTACTATAGCAGTTTAAACAGTAAATTATTTAACCCGAGAATATTGTCTGCTCAAAAATCTTTTAGCTATTAAGTTCTACACCATGTAATTAGAGGTATCCTTTACGTAAACTTTCTAAATAGAGTTGCGCAAACTTCTAGAAAGTAATCGGATACAAGAAAACCCCTTTGATATAGAACAGGAGTTTAGGAAACTATAAAAATACGTCGTTGTAAAATACATAAAGCATATTACATATTTCACTCATTTAGTTTCTTGTCCCCCATATTTAGCTCTCCAAGTTTCAATCTGCATTGGATCAATACGTTTAAATAAATACTCAGCTCTATTTATATTATGTCCGCCCAATAATACCAGATTAAATGTGTCATCAATTCTTAATGGTGATGCATTCAACATGCTATATACCTTTTCAGTTATTTCAGGCATAAATGGACCAATCACTGCTGCAACATTGTATATGATATTTAAGCCAACTCCAACAACAGCATTTGATTTTCTAGGCAACTCTGAGAATAAGCTGTTATCTAATTTACTATCTTGCAAGAAAAGGTTACCACGAGAACTTAAACTCATAGCAAGCTCTAATCCGCGTCTCTCATGGCCTTGTTCCATTTCATCAATATATGATCCTAGTATGGAATTAATATCTTTAACTAACTCGTTGTAATCAGAAATTTCCTTGGCATCATATTTTGGTATTACACCATTATATTTCGCATTCACAAATTTTATTAGCCTATTGACAAAATTACCTAAATTTGCTAATAACTCACTATTATTTTTAGTGACAAATTCATCCCAAGAAAAATGAGAATCACTAGATTCAGGTCTTATGGATGCCAAATAATATCTCCAAACACTCGGATCAACGCCAGAATCCTGCGCATTATTTCCAAACACACCGATATTTCTACTCTTTGAAAATTTACCACCTTCGTACTGTAAATATTCTGTTGTGTTTAAATGATGTAACATAGTCCAGTTATCTTCTGTACCAATTTGTGAGCCTGGGAATACAACTGTATGGAATGGGACGTTATCTTTACCCATAAATTGGTACAATTGAACATTCTCTGGATTCTTCCACCAATTTTTCCAATTTTTAGTATAGTTGGCTGTGATAGAAATATACCCAATGGTAGCATCGAACCATACATAAAGAACTTTATCCTTGTATTTCTCTAAAGGAACTGGAGTACCCCAAATTAAGTCTCTAGTTATACAACGTGGTTTTAAACCTTCCCTTAACCATGACATTGTGATGGTTTTTGAGTTTTTTGACCAGTTACCCTTAACGGATGTTTTCTCAGCCCATTGCTTAATGTTTGGTTCTAACTTATCCAATGACAAGAAAATATGATCTGACACTTTAATCACAGGGGATGTATTATCCAGTTTACATCTAGGTTGAATCAATTCAAACGGGTCCAATAATCCACCGCATTTGTCACATTGATCACCTCTGGCATCTTCATACCCACATTTGGGACAGATACCTTCGACATATCTATCGGCCAAATATGAATTATGCTCTTGACAATACAATTGTGTCATCGAATGCTCTTCTAAATACCCATTATCATTCAGTTTCAAAAAGATTTCTTGTGCGATTTCAGTTTGCTTTTCAGTAGTAGTCCTTCCGAAATAATCCAATCCAATCTGAAACCATTTATAAACATCAGCATGAATCTCATGATACTTATTACATAGTTTTCTTGGTGTCATTTCTTCTTCTAATGCCTTTGTTTCTGTAGCAGTACCATATTCATCAGTTCCGCATATAAAAAGGGTATTATAGTTTCTAGCTTTACAATAACGTGCAAAGATGTCTGCAGAAAGGACGCTTCCAATAATATTGCCCAAATGTGGAACGTTATTTACATAAGGTAAAGCCGATGTAATTAAAATATTTCTTTCACCAGTTTTTGGTAAAATCTCCCCAGACACAGTATCAATTGAAAAACCCTTAGCAATATTTGTTTCCCCTGTGTGCTTTAAGTTCTTGGAAGTACGTGGTGTATGCTTACTTGCAAGGGTAATAGCTCTATTAATTGTACTTGGAAACTTAGAGAATGCTAAAGTGATGAACTCCGGATACAGTGTAAATGCATTCACAAATGTAATCAGTTTGGTTGCACTGAGGTTGTCTGACAGAGAAAACAAGTAATTATCTAAAGCCTTTTGAACACAAACTTTGCCATGCTCATCTGAAATGGTTTCCATGCGGAAGAAAGACTCCATAGACCCTAATGAAAACTTGTATTCGTTAGAATCTTGGTCTAAAAAATCGCTCATTGTGTAGCGTAGTATAGCATTAGCATTGAATAATTCAAATACATCGGTTGAAGTTTCCTTGGTTAATCGTAACATATCATAGTTATCATTTATTGAAATCTTTAAGTCTGGCTGGGCATATTCAATAGCAAGTGCAAGTTTTAAATTATTTGCGTAGTTTAGGTACCAGGAGACACTGTGATCCTTATCAAAGGATACTTGCACCTCAGATACACTTTGTTTTGTTTTGGAGTCCATTTGCTTTACTAACTCTGCTGACCAGCTCTAGTGAAAATCGTTATAAGTCCTTTATACAATCAACTACATATGCAAAGGCAGCCATAAAGATTGCTTTATATTAGTTTTGTATACTGTCGAATTTGAATCATGAACGATAGATAAAGGGAAGGTGATCGCATGAAACATGAAACACCCATGCTATCAAATCCCCTAAAATCAGAAGAAGTCGGGCGATGTACTAAGGTTTCCTATGTAAACTTTAAATTATCACCGTATTTGAAAATTCTTTCAATATTACAACATTAATAATTCACTATTCGTATATGGATCAGCAATATTCAGAGTTCATACCAAATTTCTGCAAAAGGATTGTGTTAATGCTGTTGTACTTTGCAATCGTTGTCTAATAGCCACGCACACAATTCTTTGCCCAAAATTATTGGCAAGCCTTAGACGGGCGAATTTTGTATACACGGAGGGAAACATAGAGCCTTGGCACTTCCAAACATGATTGCTTATGTAAATACGTAAATGAGAATAATTCTCAGTTCATAAAGAATGAATTGGTAAAATATAGAAGAATGTAAAAGCTAGGACGAAGAAATATGATTGATAATTGGTTTGATGACTGGGACACACAGTCAATCTATCAAGAACAAGTCCAGGGCTGTGATTCATGTGTTGATGGTTCTCCAATTATTGATTCTGGAGTTGTTTGTGGACCTGTTCTAAGGTTGATTAGTGTTGATTATGATAAATTTTCGTACAAAGGTTCAATCTTAATTGTGACTAAAAATAAAGTAGGTGAAACTCCACCTAAAATTACTTATACTGCAGGCCCATCGAGTATTAAGGAGCATGAATCAACAGGAGAAGAGCTTCGTTTATTGGATGGTGAATTTATTCCAACACTGTTCCATACTGATCAGTTAGACGAAGATACCTTTTTATTTTATCGCTATATGATTGAATTACCTTTAACATCGATGGACCAAATGATTAAGTACAAATTAAATAAGACGTTTTTACCACACTACAGATTTTTCATTCCCTCTCGTACTAAAAATTTTAATACAATGGCATATTCATGTAATGGATTTTCTTTAGCAGTAGATACTACCAAATTTAAAGGCTCTATGTGGTTTGATGTCCTCAATAAGCACTCCAAGGTTCAATATAATGTCATGCTAGGTGGTGGAGATCAAATATACAGTGATTCTATTAAAATATACTCAGAGAAAGTTAAAAAATGGTTGAGTTTAAGTGACCCTGTTAAGAAATATACATCGAAAGTAACTCCTGAATTCAAAAAGGAAATGGAAAATTTTTACTTAAAAGAATACGTTGAATGGTACGGTTACGGGCATTGGAAAGGTGGAACGGAAAAGAGTAGAACTACACAAAGATGCTTCCCAATTGCAATGGCTACAATTCCATCAATTAATATTTGGGATGATCATGATATTATTGATGGGTTTGGGTCATATCGTGATTCGTTTATGAAGACTGATGTCTTTAGTTCAATAGGTAAAAGTGCTTATAAGTATTATATGCTATTTCAGCATCATGTCAATCCTAGTGATACAGATGATAAGAAAGCATACTTAGAATCAGAACATTGGGTTTTAGGCAAACGCAATGGTCCTTACATCGACGAGAAATCGCACTCGGTTTTCACTAGAGTAGGCCCAACTATGGCAATGTTAGGTTTAGATTGTAGAACAGAGAGAAAATTAAAGAATATTGTAACTTTAGAATCATACAACTTAGTCTTTGAAAGATTACAGAATGAGGTAAAGAAGGGTAAAATTGAACATTTGTTAGTGATGTTAGGGGTGCCTATTGCTTATCCAAGATTAGTTTGGCTTGAGTGGTTATTTTCATCACGACTCTTATCACCTATCAAGTATCTTTCTAAGAAGGGTATTGTTGCTAAGGGGCTTGTCAATGAGTT
Organism: Jamesozyma piceae; assembly: GCA_030674245.1. Classification (NCBI taxonomy): domain Eukaryota; kingdom Fungi; phylum Ascomycota; class Saccharomycetes; order Saccharomycetales; family Saccharomycetaceae; genus Jamesozyma; species Jamesozyma piceae. Next base: position 15,030 of record JAJLYB010000077.1, read on the forward strand.
CAATGGTGACATTGAGCTATTGGATGATTTAAATGATCATTGGTGTGCTAGACATCACAAGAAAGAAAGAAACTATTTGATTTCTAAATTACAAGATTTTGGGGCCAAGTATGGTATTAGAATAACCATATTATCTGGTGATGTGCATTTAGCATCGGTAGGAAGGTTCAGATCCAAAATACACAATCATCTAATTAATGGTGAGAGTCAAGAAAAGAAAAATTACGATACTCTTAACAGGCCTCAACTGGACGTCAGGTTAATGTTTAATATTATTTCAAGTGCAGTGGTGAACACACCTCCTCCAGATGGGATGGCGAAACTATTACAAGCTCGAGCAGGCGCACATCATTTTGATTATGAGACAGAAGAAGATGCCTTAGCAGTTTTTAAAACCGATACAGATGGTAAAACACCACGTGAACAGTCTTGTTTTTTAAACAAGAGAAATTGGTCTGATATTTTACCTGTGGAGAATGTTTTAAACAATGAATACTTAAAGCAAGTCATGAATATTGAAATTGGCGATATAGTTGTCCCAAGCAATTTATCTAGTACAATTGAAAATCATAAGACAAAAGTTAAGGTTGACGAAGGACATTCTGCATACCCTGTTACTGAAAAGGGCATAATTGCCTCTATCCATGTTGAGAGTAATGCACAAAATATTGATTCGGATACCACATGGTACATGCTTCCAGTGCCTGATTTACAAACCACAAAAGATAAGTTATCCCACAAAGGATTAAAGCACCCGCTATCTTGAACAAACTAATTATTTATTTATTCAATATATTTTTTAGTTTATCTATCAATCTATCAATCTATCCATTTATCTATCTATCTATTTTTTATGTGTGATATGTTGTATTTATATCAAATTAATCATTACATATTAATATATTGTTTGTATTTACAGTGTATCTCATATTTAATGACCTCTATTCAAGAGGCTTAAAAATTCTTCTCTTGTCTTGTGTGCTCTAAAACAACCCAGCATTGAACTTGTGATGGTGGACGAACCAGTTTTTTGAACACCTCTGGAAACCATGCACATATGGGTCGCTTCAATCACCACAGCCACACCCATTGGCTTTAAAATATCTTGTAATGCCATTGCAATTTGTTTGGATAGACGTTCTTGGACCTGCAATCTTCTTGCGTACATTTCTGCTAACCTGGCTAATTTACTCAGACCAATGACTTTTTTATTTGGGATGTACCCGATATGTACTTTACCAAAGAATGGAACTAGATGATGTTCACATAATGAATATATTTCTATGTCACGGACAATGACCATTTCATTGTGATCTTCTTCAAAGACAGCATTTTTAATGACGTCGTCCCTAATGTTTGTTTGGTAACCCTTTGTGAAATACAGCATTGCCTTAGCGTAACGTTGTGGGGTGTCCAATAGCCCCTCCCTCTCTACATCTTCACCCAACTCTTCAAGGATAACTTTAACTGCATCTGCAATCTTGTCAGTACGTTTCTGTAGTTGTTCTTCAGATTCATCTGCCCTTTCACGAGCACCGAAACTTGGCCACGAGAACCCATCGTCCTCAACGGTTGGGTTCATGGTATATGGTGATACAGGCCTTTGGTTTAGCGGAGTATTGTTTCTGATAATTGTTTTGCTTAATTCAGCATTGCTCTTTGAGTTAGGCATATTTGCTCAGTGTATGATGTGCTGCGTTGCGCTATTATTCTGGTGCTTTTGAGTGATCTTTATCAATTAGTAGTGAGAAAACCTAATGTAGTAATCCAATCTTATAATAGGAATAATTATTTCTGGTAAATTTATAACAAACGCAAATATAAACAGGATCTAAATTTATATTTAATTATCATGCACTCATAAAGCAAGGTGTAAATATATAACAAAACAACTCAATAATTGATTGTTCCATTTTTGTTCAAAAAACTTTTCACTTTTCTCGTCCCCTGCCTACGAAATAATTCAGCGATGACTCGAAAGTTGCACAATAAAGAAAGAAAATATACAAATATTATTCTTGCGGAATATAAGTTAAGTTACTAATTATTAAAAATACACGTGATATACGCTGCATTCATTTCCCATTCATCGAGAGTTGATGATTCTTCCTACACCATTACATAAAGTACATATTTCTTCATCTAAGAAGAATCTTACCCTTCCTGTGCCTCTACAGTTACCACATATGATACCACCAAGTCTGGGATCACCTGGTCTCACGTATAGCGGTCTATTGGAGTTCATAGGTGGACCCATTGGCATTGGCGAACCCATGGCTTGGGGCATAGGTGGACCCATAGGCATGGGTTGTCCCATGGGCATTGGTGCCATTCCTGCTGGGTATATAGGGGAGCTCTGGTAGTACGGGGAGTATGTCATTTGATTTGGAGTCATGCTTACAGAACTGTTTCTTGGTGCAAACCTTCTCCAGCATGATTTGCAGGATTTACCGTTCTTGGTTTTGTAACCTGTATTATTACATTTTGGACAGTAGAATCCTTGTGGATATGTCCATGGTAGGCTGGCATGTGATGATGATGTAGGTTTAGATGGAGTTGGCGCAGATGGTCTTGACGGAGGAGTCTGTGCCTGTGGACGAGGAGGTCTAGGAGGGCGAAGATGGTTTGACTGAGACTGTGAATGCGAATGCGAATGAGAATGAGAATGAGAATGGGAGCCTGCATTTGAATGTGACGAGTTAGCATTGCTTAGATGTGAATGACTACTGGACGGAGAAGGTGAATAGGGAGGTATATCTTCTTCGTCCTTCAATGCGTCTTCATAACTTGGAAGCTCTTCCTCTGGGGGCACTACATCAATATCTGCTTTAGTGATTGAATTTCGCGCTGATGCCATTGAAACTTGTCTATAAATATATGTTTATGCGTCTTAGTGCGTATGAAAGTGCACTCAACTGATTAAAATTTGATTTAGAATGTCTTATAGAAAACTAATCACTCTTGTAAAAATAATGTATTACCTAAATAATATCCAGGAATTGTAGATCAACAATATATAAACACTATTTGTCACCTTCCTTGTATTTCAAGATATGTCAGATAAAACGTATCCAATCCAACAGGTCTATTTAATCTAAACTCCATATCCTTCCTTTAGCCTCTTTCGATGTTCCAAACTGGGCACAGCATATCTCATTGTTACGGGTATACCCTCACATCCTTAGGGTTTTTAGTTATGGTTTTATAGGGTTTACAAATAACGTAAAAAACAAACATAACACGTGATTAGAATCATTTCCTACGGTTTATCACCTGATTAGAATTGTTTATCACTTTAAACGATATATATCATGTGACTTCAATTAGTTTATCATGTTTCACGGAAATCTCAATTTTATTTATTTCATTTCATCACGAAATTTACAACTCAAGAATTTATGGATCTTTACACTCGTGGAAATTTATCGTGTATGGTTTCATGGAGGGATTTGGTTTATATAGAGATATAGGTGATAGAATATCCTTTTATTGTCGCTTTTCAAATATTCATATTTATCAATTTGTTTTTTCAAATCACCGTGCCAGGTATATTATAAGTGATTACACGTTATTTGGACTGTACATATACATATTCAATTATTATATTATCACGATATGACGCGAACCCTACGAAATCGTAGTAATGATAATCATCACGATGAGGATGAAAGTGCAGATGATCTACAAGGCAATGAAATTAAAGATGAAAATGGTATTATTCATACCACTACAAGATCTTTGAAAAAGATTAACTATGCAGCTATAGAAAATGGATTTGATTTTTTGGATAATGAAAATGAAAATACTCCAACGCCAACTCCAGGTCCAGGTGCAGATCCAGAGTCAGAGCTAGACCCAGTTCCTGCTGAAGATCCAGTAGATAATAACAATGATGACATTGATAATGATAACGTCACACATAATTTAAGAAAACGGAAAGCTCATCATAGATATGAAGGTGATGATGATGACGATGAAAGTTTCCATGACGAAGATATAGATGACGAAGATGATATCGATATGGATGAGTATGATGATGATGAAGAGTTCAATCCATCTGGAAGAGGAAGGAAAACTAATCCTTTGGCTCGTCAACAGAGAGACCAGGATAGAAATTTCATAGTACCGGATCCAGATAATGATGAATTTGATGCTGATGACGATGACGATGAAGGCCTGTATTATAATTCAAGAAAACAAAGAAAATCAAGACGAGTCACTAGGCAGCATAATAATGATGATGACGACGATTACAATAACACTGCATCGCGAACAAAGACTCCCCCACGGAGGAACTTAAGAAGTAGAACCCATATCTCTGATGACCAACATAACAATATACAAAACGAAGATCTAAATGAAATTGACGAAGCCAATAAACGTTTGACTCTCGCTGATGAAATCAGAGAGCTGCAAGATGATAGTCCAATCCAAGAAAAGCGATCACTTCGTGAAAGGACCAAACCAGTAAACTACAAGATTCCACCACCTCTTTCAGCAACTAATGTCGAAGAATTCATGGCTGTCCAACAAAACCAACAAAATCCAAACTCATTCTCAAATGCATCACCCATGGGTCGCCGTGGAGGACCAGGAAGAACTTGGAATTCTGTAGGACCGACAAGAAGGTTGTTTCCTACTGGAGGGCCATTTGGTGGTAACGATGTAACAACCATCTTTGGACAAAATACAAATTTCTATAACCAAGGTCCAAAGATATCAACATTATTAGCCAATAATTCAAACAATAACGATACCAACAATAATAAACTGATCCTTGATTCTGACTCATCAGAAGATGAAATATTACCCTTAGGTGCTAACCCAAAGGCAAAATCAACTAAAGATATTGAATTGAAAAAGAAAAAGAAAAAAAAACCTGAGATCGCTGATTTGGATCCACTAGGTGTAGATATGAATATCAATTTTGATGACGTAGGTGGGTTGGATAATTATATTGATCAACTGAAAGAAATGGTCGCATTGCCGCTCTTGTATCCAGAGCTATACCAAAATTTTAACATTCTCCCTCCAAGAGGTGTACTTTTCCATGGGCCACCAGGTACTGGTAAAACCTTGATGGCAAGAGCCTTAGCGGCCAGTTGTTCCTCAGATTCTAGAAAAATTACTTTTTTTATGAGAAAGGGAGCAGACATCTTATCGAAATGGGTAGGTGAAGCTGAGAGACAGTTACGTTTATTATTTGAAGAAGCAAAAAAACAACAACCTTCGATTATATTCTTTGATGAAATTGATGGGTTGGCACCAGTGAGAAGCAGTAAACAGGAACAAATTCATGCAAGTATCGTTTCCACGTTGTTAGCCTTGATGGATGGTATGGATAATAGAGGTCAAGTCATTGTCATCGGTGCTACCAATAGACCTGATGCAGTCGACCCAGCTTTAAGAAGGCCTGGAAGATTCGATAGAGAGTTTTATTTCCCATTACCTGATATAAAATCACGTTCAAAGATTATAAAAATTCACACAAAGACTTGGAATCCACCACTATCAGGTGCATTTGTCAAAAATTTAGCAAAATTAACTAAAGGTTATGGTGGTGCCGATTTAAGAGCTCTCTGTACCGAAGCTGCATTATCTAGTATTCAAAGGAAATTTCCTCAAATTTATAGAAGCAATGAAAAATTAATGGTAGATCCCAAGAAATTGAAAGTCAGTACAAGGGATTTCATGTTAGCTTTAAACAAAATTGTTCCATCTTCAGCACGAGCTACAGACGGAAACCCTGAACCATTGCCGGGTTCGATTAAACCATTATTAGAACCACAATTCAACGAAATTAAAAATCGTTTGGATAAAGTTTTACCACAAAATAATAATTCAGCAGTTCCAAAAGATTCTTCTTTAATACAACAATATATTGATTATGAAGACTTTGATAGTGATAATGAGGGTGGTGACGATGAAACTAATGGCCAGTTCAGTAAACAAGACTTATTAAACCAACTAAATGAATCAAGAATTTGTAAGCCAAAACTTATAATAACTGGTACAGAAGGAAATGGTCAGCAATATATTGGCGCCGCTATTTTAAACTACTTAGAAAATTACAATGTCCAAAAATTAGATTTGGGATCATTGGTGTCTGAGAGCAGTAGATCGATGGAATCAACTGTAGTTCAAAATTTTATAGAGGCACGGAAAAGGCAACCTTCTATTCTTTATATCCCAAATATGGACATTTGGACAAAGACTGTTCCTGGAAGTGTTATTTCTACTCTAGCAAGTCTGTTTAGATCATTACAAAGTAAAGAAAAAATATTGTTGCTTGGTATTGCTGAAAATCTAAACAATAAAGATATTATAATGGATCCATCGTTTGCACCATTTTCATTTTCTAACTCTAACATAGTTACTATTGAGAAACCAACGATAAAACAACGTGATGAATATTTTAACTCAATCTCAACAGCGCTATTAATGAAACCACAGTCCTTCCAAACGAAGAGGAAAAGAAGAAAACCATTGCCAATCTTACCACCTGTTTCTGTTCAGTGCAATGTAGAAAATATTGATAAAAATGGTCAGCCACTTTCTTCAGAGGAAATCCTTCGTAAAAGGTTGAAAAACTTCCAATACCAAGACATGAAATTGAAAAATGTCCTAAAGATAAAATTATCCGGCCTAATGGATCTTTTCAAAAATAGATATAAACGGTTTAGAAAACCACCAATTGATGACTCGTTCCTTGTTCATTTATTTGAGCCAGTATTAGACCCTGCGTGGCAACCAGCCTACATCAAAGACAATGATAGGATATTGGAAATAGCTACCAATAGAAGATTTTATAATATGGATTTGGATATTATTGAAGAACGTCTTTGGAATGGGTATTATTCAGAACCAAAGCAGTATTTGAAAGATATAGAGATGATTTACTTGGATGCGAATACAATGGGAGATAGAGAACGTGTGATTAAGGCATCAGAAATGTTTGCTAATGCACAGATGGGAATTGAAGATATTTCTACACCAGATTTGGTCGCTGAATGTAAAGCTACAAGAAAAAGAGATTTAGAAAGGAAGCAACTATATTTGAAAGATTTGGAAACCCAGGAGAAATTGGTTGCTATTGGCCCTGCTCCAGAAGCGACTACGAATGTAGACACAGATGATGATGCTAACATCTCTAAAATAGCTGCCGTTGAGGGTGTTGGTGAATCTGAAACTATACTTGAAAATGGAATGGTAAATGAGCTTACTGTTGCGTCAGGTAGTCAATTACAAATCCAAGCACAAATCCCCTCTAATCTTAATAGCGAAAATAAAGAGCTTAAAAATATAAATAATAATGTAACAGAAACAGATGTCACCAATAGCATCATTAAACCTATGGCTATCACTGCTCTGATTACAGAAGAAACGAAAGAACCTGTTCATAATTATGGTAAGAAAGAAATTTTAACAAAAGAAGCAGAGAATGAGAGCACTGAAACTTCAACAGCACAACTTGGGATTACACAAGATACCAGTAACAAAAATGAAGCTGGTCCCAATGAAGCTGTACACGAAGAAAATGCAGATCCAGATGCTAATAAAGAAATTACTATCGATACTTCTATTTTAGATAAAATTCTGTCCTCATTAAAATCACAAACTGATGATTTTACCGTTTCTGAACTAGAACTATTATATTCCAAGATTATAGATATTATTTGGGATGATAGATTGGTTTGGGACAAGACAAATACTTTGACCAGGCTTGAAGAATATGTTGAATCAATTAAAAAGCGTGACTTTTAATGGAGAATAACATTTACTTAACTAAAGGCGGGATATATGTACTACATATATAATATTGTTTATAATTGACTTATTTAATGATATATGAATGGTTCACTTGTACTTATAAATGTAATCGGGTATACATCAGCTATCAATCGGGTATGCATTAACCGCTCCTTTATTAAACTGTTGTAACTCGCCGCGGAGTAATTGTATGATCAAAATGTTTTGAAAATTTATTACTATAAAATTAAATCAAACACTTCATTAAGTGAAAATCAACAGATATTTCAGGTGCTAAACCTTTATTATAGTAACAATTTAGAATAGCGTAAGCCATTGATATATTATTTGCTAATTATGTCAATTTCCTACTCTGTGGATTCTTCAAAATCCTATATGGTAGCCATGCAAACCATGGTTAACACCCTCGAGTTATTAAACTTATCTGAATCAGTTACAATCCCTGAAATTGATAATGAAATAAAAGAAGGTTTAAACAAAGATGACAATGAGGCTAAAACAAAACTAACAATTTTAGCACAAGATAGAAACAAGTGGGACGATATATATGATGAAATTGATATATCTTATGAAAAATTACAAGGTGTAATCAGCTCCTACCAAAAGGAACATTTGTCTGGCTTATATAAAGACTTGTTAAATCTATTCAATTCAACAGTCAGTCTACTGTCTAGAGATGAACTACTGGAATCTGTTTTAACAATAACGTATAAGCATGAAAAAGAGCACTTAGAAAAAGAATTATTTGACTTTCTAGGTACTGAAAATATGGAAATTATCGCATATATTGTTCAAAATAGAACTGCAATTACGTCTCATCCACTGGATCAAACCATGTTTTTAATATTAGACTCCGAAAATCCAAATAAACGTTTAACTCAAGCAGGAATTAAGCAACAGGTCTTAGAAAATGCCAAGAAGGCAAAGAATCCACATATGAATTCTGCAGAAAGAATCAGAAAGTATCCCCATGTATTTAGAAAATATGAATCCAATACAACCTCGTCATTATCATTTTCAGGTCAGAAGTTTTCTCTACCTGTTGGTACAACTAGAATGTCCTATCAAACATATGAAGAGATTATTATCCCAGCTGCAGAACAAGGACAAAAATTTTTATATACAAAACTTCTTAAAATTAATGAACTTGATCATTATTGTAAAGCAGTATTTCAATACGAAACATTGAATCAAATTCAAACATTAGTTTTCCCAGTTGCTTATAATACAAATGAAAATATGTTAATCTGTGCACCAACTGGTGCTGGTAAAACTGATATAGCGCTCTTAACTATCTTGAATACAATAAAAAAGTATTCTACGTTAAATGAAGATGGTGAACTGGACATTCAATATGATGACTTTAAAATTATTTACGTTGCTCCATTAAAAGCACTGGCTGCAGAAATTGTTTCAAAATTTAGTGAAAAATTAGCCACATTTGATATAAAAGTTAGGGAATTAACTGGTGATATGCAGCTTACAAGAGCAGAAGTGCTAGAAACACAGGTTATTGTGACAACGCCTGAAAAGTGGGATGTTGTAACACGTAAAGGAAATGGGGATAACAATATGGTCTCAAAGGTGAAATTATTGATTATTGATGAAGTACATTTGTTACACGAAGATAGAGGTTCGGTTATTGAAACATTAGTTGCGCGTACCTTAAGACAAGTTGAAAGCTCCCAGTCAATGATTCGTATCCTTGGGTTATCTGCAACTTTACCAAATTTTATCGATGTAGCTGATTTTCTTGGTGTTAATAGAGAAGTAGGAATGTTTTATTTTGATCAGTCATTCCGTCCCAAGCCTTTAGAACAGCAACTTTTAGGTTGCAGGGGGAAAGACGGGAGTAAACAGAGTAAAGAGAATATTGACAAAGTTGCGTATGATAAGTTGAGTGAGATGATTAAACAAGGATATCAGGTTATGATTTTTGTTCATTCAAGAAAGGAGACTGTCAAGAGCGCAAAAACATTTATTCGAATGGCTCGAGAATACCATGAGCTTGACTCGTTTGCCCCGGACGCTACTGTAAAAGAATTTTATTCAAGAGATATTGCCAAGAATAGAGATAAAGATCTAAAAGAAATTTTTCAATTCGGATTTGGTGTGCATCACGCTGGTATGTCACGTTCAGATCGTAACTTAACAGAACGACTATTTAAAAACGGTGTTACCAAGGTTTTGTGTTGTACTGCTACATTGGCGTGGGGTGTTAATCTTCCCGCGGATTGTGTTATTATCAAAGGTACTCAGGTTTATGATGCCAAGAAAGGTGGGTTCACCGACCTAGGTATATCAGATGTTATTCAAATATTTGGTCGTGCTGGTAGACCTGGCTTTGGTTCCGCATATGGTACAGGTATTTTGTGTACCTCATCTGATAAATTAGACCACTACGTTTCGTTGATAACCCAGCAGCACCCAATTGAATCTAGGTTTGGTGCTAAGTTGGTTGATAATCTAAATGCAGAAATATCGCTTGGTACTGTTACTAACGTCGAGGAGGCTGTTGAATGGTTAGGATATACTTATATGTTTGTTCGTATGAGAAAAAATCCATTTACATATGGTATTGACTGGCAAGAAATTGCCTCAGATCCACAATTATATGATAGAAGAAAAGCAATGGTCATCACAGCTGCTAGACGATTACACTCCCTTCAAATGATCGTATTTGATGAGATTTCAGCTCATTTTATTGCAAAAGATTTAGGAAGAATCTCATCTGATTTTTACTTATTGAATGAATCGGTAGAAATATTCAATCAAATGTGTAATCCTCGTGCAACAGAAGCAGATGTATTATCCATGATCAGTATGAGTAGTGAATTTGATGGGATTAAATTCAGAGAGGAAGAATCTGGAGAATTGACAAGATTAGTAGAATCATCTGTTGAATGCCAAATAGGGGGAGATATGGATACTCCACAAGGAAAAACAAATGTATTGTTACAAGCATATATTTCTCAAAGTCGTATTATGGATTCAGCATTATCATCAGATTCAAATTATGTTGCACAAAATTCTGTAAGAATTTGCAGAGCTTTATTTTTGATTGGGGTTAACAGGAGATGGGGAACTTTTTCAAAAGTTATGCTTGACATATGTAAGTCCATTGAAAGGAGACTTTGGGCTTTTGATCATCCATTATGTCAGTTTGATCTACCAGAAATTATCCTTCGTCAAATCAGAAGTAAAAAACCGACCATGGATCATTTGATGGAGATGGAACCCCAAGAATTGGGTGAATTAGTTCATAATAACAAGATGGGCGGTAGGTTATATGGTTTGTTAAGTCGTTTTCCGAGGATAGGAATTGAAACAGAAATATTTCCAATAACAACTAATGTTATGAGGATTCATGTTGTTTTAAATCCGGATTTTAAATGGGATAATATGGTACATGGTAATGCACAATTCTTCTGGGTATTTGTGGAAGAGTCGGATAAATCTCAAATTCTGCATTTCGAAAGATTTATCCTGAACAAAAGGCAATTAAGCAACCCCCATGAAATGGATTTCATGATTCCCCTTTCTGATCCACTACCACCACAAGTTGTCGTGAAAGTTGTTTCAGATAGCTGGATCGGTTGTGAATCTACTAGTATATTGTCGTTCCAGCATTTAATCAGGCCTTTTAATGAAACCTTACAAACCAAACTGGAAAGGTTGAGACCATTACCAACAAGTGCTCTTCATAATCCCCTTATTGAATCAATCTATCCATTCAAGTATTTTAATCCAATGCAAACAATGACATTTCATACACTTTACAATACTAATGAAAATGTATTTGTTGGTTCGCCTACAGGTTCTGGTAAAACTGTTGTTGCTGAACTAGCCATTTGGCATGCATTCCGTGAGTTTCCTGGATCGAAAATTGTTTACATTGCACCAATGAAAGCATTAGTCCGTGAAAGAGTAGATGATTGGAGAAAAAGAATTACACCTATCACAGGTGATAGAGTTGTTGAATTAACTGGTGATTCTTTACCTAATCCACGTGATGTTCGTGATGCTACTATTGTTATCACGACACCTGAAAAGTTCGATGGTATCTCACGTAATTGGCAAACACGCAAGTTTGTTCAAGATGTTTCACTGGTTATTATGGATGAAATTCATTTGTTAGCTAGTGATCGTGGCCCAATTTTAGAAATGATTGTCAGTCGTATGAATCACATGTCGTCTCAAACGGCGTCCCCAGTTCGTTTACTTGGTATGTCTACAGCTGTTTCTAATGCCTATGATATGGCGGGTTGGCTTGGTGTTAAAAATAATGGGCTATTTAATTTCCCATCGAGTGTTCGTCCAGTTCCTTTAAAGATGTATATTGATGGATTTCAGGATAATCTAGCCTTCTGTCCACTGATGAAAACAATGAACAAACCAGCATTCATGGATATTAAACAACATTCACCAGATAAGCCGGCTTTGATTTTTGTTGCTTCACGTAGACAAACAAGGTTAACTGCATTAGATATAATTCACTTATGTGGTATGGAAGATAATCCAAGAAGATTTTTAAATATTGATGACGAAGAAGAACTACAATATTATTTATCTCAGGTTACTGATGATACATTGAAGTTAGCATTACAATTTGGTATTGGTTTGCATCATGCTGGTCTAGTTGAAACTGATCGTTCCATTTCACATAAACTTTTCCAACAAAATAAAATTCAAATTCTAATTGCCACTTCTACATTGGCTTGGGGTGTTAATCTGCCTGCACATTTGGTTATAATTAAAGGTACCCAATTTTTTGATGCTAAGATAGAGGGTTATAGGGATATGGATTTGACTGATATCTTACAAATGATGGGAAGAGCAGGTAGGCCTGCATATGATACATCAGGTACTGCTATAGTTTATACGAAAGATTCTAAAAAAATGTTTTACAAACATTTTTTAAATGTTGGGTTCCCAGTTGAATCTTCATTACACAAAGTCTTGGATGATCATTTAGGTGCCGAAATTACATCCGGCACGATTAAAAATAAACAAGAAGCACTAGATTTTTTAAACTGGACATTTTTCTTTCGTAGAGCACACCATAACCCAACGTATTATGGAATTGAAGATGATACAAGCTCCGCGGGGGTTTCCAAGCATTTAAGTGAATTAATCGATACTACAGTGGAGAATCTTTCCGAATCCCAATGTGTTCGTATAAGTGGTAAAAATATTGAGCCAACACCATTTTTAAGTATTTCATCATACTACTATATCTCGCATTTGACTATTCGTCAATTGCTTAAACAAATCCATAGCAATGCAACATTCAAGGAGGTATTGAAATGGTTGGCATTAGCAGTTGAATATAACGAATTGCCTGTTAGAGGAGGTGAAATAATTATGAACACTGAGATGTCGGCTCAATTAAGGTACTCTGTTGAATCTACATTTATTAATGAGTATGAATTGCCTATGTGGGATCCACATGTTAAAACATTTTTGTTATTGCAAGCCCACTTAAGTCGTGTCAATTTACCTATAGCAGATTACATTCAAGATACCGTATCCGTATTGGATCAATCATTGCGTATTTTGCAAGCCTACATCGATGTTGCTAGTGAAAAGGGATATTATCAGACAGCATTAACAGTCGTGAAAGTAATGCAATGTATTAAACAGGGTTGTTGGTATGAAGATGATCCAGTTGGTTTATTACCCGGATTAAATCTGGAAAGAATTGAAGATGTTGAATTTGGTGAAGATGGGTATATGGCAGTAACTTCTTCTAAAACTGATAAAATCAAAGATATGTTAACATTAGATAAAATTGGACAGTTCAGTTATAAGAAGTTGATGAGCACAATGCGTAAGTTGGACGTGTTTGAAGATGATAGAAATCAATTTTTATATGTTTGTCAAAGGTTGCCTGTATTGAACGATATTCAAATAAAGGATCAAGTAAATGTAAATGAACTAATAATAGCTGCTAAGCATGCTTCAGTCAAGGCAAATAGAGGGTTTGAAGTTTATTGTGATAAATTTCCAAAGATGCAAAAAGAACTTTGGTTTTGCATTGGGTATCAAGGCGATGAACTATTGATGATCAAGAGATGTCAACCAAGACAAGTTGGTAAAGAAATTCATATCAGTTGTGATTTGATTATACCTGAAGAGTTGCAAGGGGAAAATATTGATTTTATTTTAATTAATGATGCTATGGATATCAAATATGATTTACATTATAAACTTAAATAAAGCTTGAGTTTATAAACAACATTGTATATATAAATGTATTGTACAAATATAAAATAAGCGTGATAATCCATTTAACTTATTCGAAGAAATCGTCTTCCTCCTCCTCTTCTTCTTCTTCTCCTTGTTCGTCATTGTTTTCGGAAGTTTGTTCTTTATTATTTTTGTAACTGCCTCCGTTTTGGTTTTTGTTATTGTGATTCAACTCGATGCCTGTGATGTCTTTATCTAATTTCTTCCCCTTTAGGATATCTTCAAAGGACACAGGTAGAGTGCCATCATTTAATTGTTGAACAATAATTTTACGGAATGCTTCTCTTTTAACACTAGTAACATTTCCATTATCATTGCTCGTATCATCATCAGCATCATCATTTGAATTTGGATATAGCGCAATATATTTTTCAGTCTTAGGGAAATTTACTACATAACAAAGATCAATCTTTTTCTCATATAAATCATCTTTTAAATCATTTCTTTTATCTTTTTCAACTATTTCTAGTTTTTTTAATAATTGTTTATATTTCTTCATGGCCTTTTTTCTTTCAAAAAATCTAATCATATGATACTTGGTTGAATATTTTTTTGCTTTTTGTTTTAGAGTGGCATTATCCAATTCTAATTTCAAAGCCTCTAGGGTTCTTTCCTTTTGTATAATGACGGTATCTGGTAATATATCCTTCTTTTTTACTAATAATCTTTCAATATCTCTTATTCTCTTCTTGATCTTATTAGCACCGGCATTTAAATATTGTGCCATTTCTAGTGATGAGCCTAAAGCTTTTTTGTTCTTTTTTTGAAATTTAGGATTAACCATTGTTAAAAATGGGATCTTGGAATGGATTTTGTTTGATTCCTGGTCGGATTAAATAATTGAATTTGTGAGTTAAATGTTAGTATCTGCATATTATTTGTATCGTTTAATATTAGAAAACTCGATGAGCTAAAATTTTCTAAATTGAAAAATTTCTTAAAAAACCGAAAAATAAAATTATCTTAGGAAGCGCTTCCAAACATACGGTTAACATTTAATGGGAGGTGGTTGGTACCTAAATGATGGTAACTATAATAGAATGACAGACTTAGCAAATTCAAATCTTTGGATACAGTGTTTATTTGGTCAGTTGTTGTATTTATATTTTCCAGATATATTAGAGAAACAATAATAAGAGAATCTTTATTCAAGGTATAATAAAATTACTATTACAAATGAATATAAAACCTACACTAAAGGAGAGATATTTGAAGGAATATTAATAACGATATTAAACTTATAAATTTAAAAACTAAATCAAAACTTAAACTAAACCAAAACTTAAACTAAACTAAAAATTAAATTAAACCAAAATTTATGACGAACTAACGACTATAATAAAAACAAAAAAGTAAATAAGTAAATTATTTCTTCTTACCTAGTCCAAAAAATCTTCTTTTCTTCTTACTTTTACCTTTATTTTCATCATTTGAGCTGCTATTACCTAATTGTTCTCTCCAAACACCTTGGCGTTGTTCTTGGATTGGTTGGTTATGCATATGACCATCCTGGTACAACTCATAATTATCTCTTAAATTAAATCCTAAATATGGTGTTTCACATTGTTGTACCCAAATTGGGTCCTTTGTCACTTGGTATTCAAATCCTCTGATGGTATCCATTGGTCTCTCGTCTCTTTGCCTTGTTGGATTTGAAATATCGGGTTCTACAATCACGTTTCCAAACACATCTGTTGGTTGGAAAGTATCTCCATCGTCTGTATCGAAATATGATTTACGATTTATATTACGTTGAAATGTATCAGCAGCTTGTTCAAATGGTTGGGCCTCATGTACTGCCTCTAGAATGGGGTCGTTCACAGATGCTGAACGAATCTTAAGCCTTGCAATATCTTCCTTGGTAACTTTGGTGTCTGAGATTATGTGAGAATGCTGTGATTCACCACTTAAATTACTGATGTTTGACTTCTTTCTAAAATGGACCATGATTAACTACTAGCGACTGTATATTGTTATTTAAAGGAGGTGGTGTGAGTGAGTGTCTGTCTGAATGACTGTTTCTTTGCTTAATTAAAATGAGTTATGTATTTGAAAGATGTTTTAGATAAGGATATATATTTTACTAAGATGCTGTTCTATTTATATCTCATCGTTATTGTATA
Source organism: Jamesozyma piceae (assembly GCA_030674245.1). NCBI lineage: Eukaryota > Fungi > Ascomycota > Saccharomycetes > Saccharomycetales > Saccharomycetaceae > Jamesozyma > Jamesozyma piceae. The sequence goes on from JAJLYB010000077.1 coordinate 31,172, forward strand.
TTGACGCTTCCCCTTGTAATCCTACCTGATTACCTTTATTTTTTGTGTCGTTTCATTTGTTGATTAGCGTGCAGTAGTTGATGGTTCAGCCACACCCCGCGTTTAAATTGGAGTCATAACCAGCCTCGAAAATGTTTTGTATGAGGAAAATGTAATATTGAAATTCAGTTGAATTGAACTAAAGTTGTTATTATAAAGGAGAGCAGGGTGCTGTATGCTATATCAATGATTACTATGAATATATTTGGAATTGACTTCTTCTAAAATTATCATTCATCCACTTCTATATTTCAAAAAACTTGTTATATCAACTAGGAATTAAAAAAAATGATACATAAAAGTACAAAAAGAATTATACAAATTATATTAAATTTCGTTACAGACTCTGATAATTGATTCCTTGATTTTGGTTAAAGCATTCATCATTTCCTCATCTGTCATCTTTGCATTACAAGAGACTTTCAAACTTGGTACAATTGGTAAAGTTTCTTGTTTTAAGATGATTGTATTTCTTGTAATCAAAATGTTATGCTGAACAAGAATGTCATCCACTATGTATTGTAAGAACTTCTCTTCGTCTTCATATTCTTGAATAAATTTATCAGAGGTACCAGTCTTTTGCAAGTTTGAAACTTTTGAGAATAATTGATCACGGTTATAATTAAACTTCTCTAATCTGAAATTATCGTTCATTTGTAAATGTAAAACTGGTGAGAACTTACTAGAGGTAATGGTGAAATAATTAGAGATATCGTTACTGCTACTGTTAAAGAAATTATACATCATGTTTGATAAATGGTTTAATTTTGTTATCGATGAATTATCTTGGTCCATTAAATCTAGTACCTTTGAACAGACTGTGGTAGTGTAAGCAGGTAATGATGCTGAAAAACAGTAGGCGTTGGAACCGATATGTTGATGGTTTGACATGATTTGATCACCAAGGACAAACCCACCAGAAGAACCTAATGCAGTTGCCATTGAACCCACTGTGATATCGATTGAATTTGCTCTATCCATATTGAAGAATTCAGTGATACCACGGCCTGTCTTACCTAAAACACCGATTGAGAAAGTCTCATCCACAAATAATCTATATTTATGTTTTAATTTCAATTTCACTAAATCTGGTAATGGGGCCATGTCACCAGAATTGTGGAAAATTGCTTCGGTGACAATGAATTTCCTTGGAATAGCTGGTAAGTGTTCCTTAGACTCGTTTAAGTTTAAGCTTGTTAGCAATTCGTCTAGAGAATCCATGTTGTTATGTTGGAAATAGTAAACTGTTGATCTACTTAATTGTAGAGCATTCTGTAGAGATAACGAAATCTGGTCATCAGCAACAATTACGTCACCACGTTTAGTGAAAGCTGGTAATACAGATGGGGAAATACAGAAATCTTGACCGTACAAAACAGCAGCTTCAGTTCCAAAGAACCTAGCTAACTTGTATTCTAGATTGTAATGGACATCCTGGTTACCGTAGAACCCAGCAGGACCACATGCACCAACACCATAGTTCCTTATAGTTTTCTTTGCAACTTCAATGACTTCGGTGGATTCTGAAAGCTGTAAGAAATTGTTTGAAGATAAGTTGAAAACGTTCGAGTACTGCTCTTGACTGTTATTTCGCGATAAGTTAACGTAGTTAAAGACACCAGATTTTTCAATGATTGGAATCTTTGCAAGTCTCCAGCTTGTCTTTGATGGATCAGCACGTTGCACGATTGGTTCCGGAACCCATTCATCGATTAAGTTTTTAATTTCTTGTTGTGATAGATTTGGTTTGTTAGATTGAAGGGATTTCTTTTGTTGTGGTTTGGATAAATAGTAGTAGATACCGTATAGAATTAAAAGAATTTCGATTGTGGTTCTATAGGGGTCATCATGGATTGATTTTGTTACGTAGCTAATTAGACGATTTCCACCAGGCCAAATATTTATAAATCTTATAAAATGATACCATATGTAGGAGCATGATACCCATATGAACAGCGGGATAGGAATTGAGATTGAGCTGCCAGCAACAGATGCTATTTGGATTTGTTTGGTAGTGGTTGATATCACATCATCAATCACTTGGTCAGACATGGTTGATTAAAATGATTTCTTTGGTTTGCCTTGTGGATAGTATCGATGTAATAGTTTATTTTCAGAAGAAAATAAAAGTAACAGCTATGTTTCAATATATATAAAAATATATGTCAATTAATTAATCAATAAATTCATCAATCCTCAGGTAAATTAATCCATCCTCTTACAAAAGTTTGAAAAACAAGAGAAAACAAAACAACCACAAATTTTTCAAAACATGTTGCTCGAACAATATAGGAGAGTAGAACAAACTGCATACAAACATCGAAGAAACAAAGGCACCTGCCGTGCTTCGTGACAGAAAAAAAAAATATTATTTTCGCGTTGCCGTAGAAAAGGATTTTATGTTTATGGCACGTGATATAAACTGTGACTGGGTAATATTTCTATATGCAGGGTAATCAAAGAAGTTTTTATATTTTCATATTCTGTTGAAGAACTACATAACATGGATGTACACTATGTAATCTATGGGGCAGACACCAGGATAGGCTTATAATTATGTTCTTGTTGTCAAGAGAGGTTGGTAATATATATTGAAATAATGTGTAAAAGTTTATATTAATATATCCGACCGTGACTTTGCTATTACCATATGAGCATGTGCATATCTGGTTTTATAGATAGAGAATTTATCCGGGTAACACTAATTTTTCACTAACTTTATAGTTTTAACTTGAGATAAACATACTAAAATAAGACAATCAATGCGATGGAGAAGAAACAACATAACAAGGGCTATAGTATATAATCCAGCAAAAGAGGTGACGGAAATATGAATTCATTGATTGATAAAGCTAATTATGGTAGTCGTTACATGCAGCAAGAAAATAATCAGCAATCATGGAAGTTTGGTGATTTTACACCAATAAGACAACATTTAGCAAATGGCAATACACCTCAGCAGATCGAAACTTATCCATTTCATTACAAGACATGGCTGAAATCAAATGCCTCGACACTTGAAGATGAAAAATTCCCCAGCACTTTAAAAGTATTGGACTTGAAGAAATTTGACACGAAACTAATATCATTAAATTCAAATAATATGATACACAAAAAAAATTCAGATAATAGTGCCAATGATATTACAAATAACAGCGCTGTTAATAATAACAATAACTCAAATACAGATGATAGTCTAACTGTGGAAGATATCAGAGGCGCTGTCGGAGGTAGTGAATCCATTCCTGGGTTTTCATCGTCTACTTCAACAAACACGGTGACAAAGGTAAAAGATGCTGTTAAATCAACTACTATAATAGATCAATCAGTTACAAATGAGGAAACAAAAGAACAAGTGACTGAAGAAAATGTAAACCCCGCAGAACAGATTACGGTTGAACCTATTCTTAGCAATCCAACTGTCGCCGAAGACGTAGCACCACTCGAGCATGTAACAATGGAGCCTGTTGTCACGGAACCACCTGTTACTAAAGTAACACCTTCAGCTGAACAAATAGCATTTGAACCAACCGTTACTGAAGTAGAAACACTACCTGAAAAGGTAGTAACAGATTTTGCTACCATTGGGGAAATTACTACTGAACCAACTGTCAGTGAATCAAAGGCAGCAGAAAGAGAAACTTCTGAACTTATTGTCACTGAACCTATTGTAACCGAGTCAAATATTACTGAAGTAGTAGCATCTGAGCAAACTACTACTGGACATGCTTCAACTGAAATTCCCGAAAATACTCATCAAGAACCAATGATACCATCTTCAAATATTAATCCAGATATATCTGCAAATGGTGATGTTGAAATGAAAGATACAAATACATCTGGAGTCGACGCCAATGCCGATGTTGATATTGAAATGAAGGATTGATTTACTTCTCAAGTAAAATTATTAATGTGCTTTTTTGTTGTCTATATATATATATATATATATATATGTGCATGCTATGTATTATAAATGAATAAATAAAGAATCTTCTATTAAGATGCCTCTATAATTATATCGTCAATATCATCATGATTCGTTCCCTCGTCATTTTTAATTATTATGGTGGCTACACCGTCCCTTGCTTTACTTATAGATTCTTCGATTTCTTTTTCTTTTTCCTTCTTTTGTACCATTCTGTCCTCTTTATTTAATTTATTTAATTCGTGCATTATCTTTGTCCAGTCCCTTGTGTCACCAGATCCACTCATGACCAATATTACTGTACCAGATGGTGAAACTTCGTATAGTTCATTTAACTGTTCTTGAAACGAATTCAATATATCATTTGGGTTTGTGCTTTGGTTTTCCTCTTTTGCCTCCGCCATGACAGTACTTAAATATTTTGGTCTTTGACTGTAACTTCTTGCAAACTCTAAATCTCTTAATCTACCAATAAATAGATCAAATGAATTTAAATTTCCCTTGATATTATTCATTATATCAATATCTCTTGTGCAACTGATCTTAGAATAATATAATTGTTCATTAGTGTTATTTGCTAGACAGTTTAATTTCTTTGAAATTGAATCGTTTAATATTAATGATCTCTTATTACCCTTTTCACCAATTCTTAAAAATAGATTTTCCGTATTAATTGATATTCCAAATCCCAGCCCATTTTGGATCTTCATTTTTGTTAGAGCAATACATGTTGTTGCATCTTCGATAGAGTCATGGCCATTACCATTCTCGATTTGTATATCATTTTTCAAATGTTCCATAGATAGATATTTCAAAGATGGTTTGAATGGTGGCCCAGCTTTATGGTCAAAAATAATAGATGTATCAACAATTTTAGGGTGTCTTAATTTGAGTACAGCTAAATCGCTCTCTAATGAGTGACCAATTAAGATATCATCTTTGCTAATTAAATTTAATATATCTTGCTGTACATTCTCTAAAGTTGTTGTTATCGGATCTAATTTCTCCTTAGTAATTCCACTATACTGTGTTAAATAATCTATAATTGGTACATCTGGTTTAACTAATTTATCATAAATCACATTGCATTGAAAATCCACTACAGAGATTCTAGTCAATACAAGTCCATCCTTTGAAAGACACATCTCACAATCCAAACCAAAGATATGTGACCCGTTATCATTTGTTGCCCTAGTATTAACCCAGTTGGAGTTGACTATTTCACTTTCTCGCTTTATTAGAACTGTTCTGTTTTCATTTGTTAATCCGGCAGTGTTAGGGTGGATAGGGTAATCATTCTCTACTAATTGATCTAAATTCATGAGCAAATCATTAATGGTTATCTTTCTCTTGGATAATTTATCGCGACGTTCCATCTTTTCATTCTTAGTTAAACCAACGTTGATAAATGAATTATAAGATGAAAACAACGATAATCTTGAACCAGGTGACTGTATAGGTAATGTTTGAAAATGGTTGATTATGTTATTACTCTTCGTTTTCAAAAAACTAGTCGTGATAATACTAGTCAAATTTTCAGAAAATTTTGTGTTGTCAGGCAATTCATAGTCCTGTGGTTCTAAACCTGGAATGAATAGTATGATTACTTTGGTAACAGATTGTCTGTTTTCAACTCTTAACCATTGTGGTACATTGTCTGATAAACTGACTAGAGATAGCGTTAAATCTCTTAAATCTTTTATTGATAATTTTTTGTTCAAAGACTTCTCGTATATTTTTAATCTTAATGGTTTATTTAATTTTTTCTTTTTCTTTTTAATTTTGCCAGATACGAGGCTATTTTGTTTAGTATTTGATCTGTTACCGTTAGTAAGACTGTTTAATGATACAGCGCTCGATCTTCTTCTTTTAGATACGAATGAATTGTCTGTATTATTATCGTCTGTAACTACTGCTTTATTCAATGATTCTGTGATATTTTTCTTAAATATATGGTTTTCAGTAATACTCAGCCTAGCGACTCTTTCGTGAACTCTATTATTAGGTTCATTATTATTCTTACTGCTGCTGTTTTTATCATTATTATTTGCCAGCACAGTATCCTGAAAGTCTATAACTTTGCTAGGCGATGTAACATCCGGTGACGCTGGTGGTATTATGAGATTCGCCATTAATTTAGGTAATTATTGTATGGTGGTATAGCAAAAAAAATTTGTATTAGCAACCTACCTATATCAATAGACTTTTCTATGTATTGTAAAAAGAATCAAAACTCTAACTCTACTTGTAGCTTAATATTGAAATATATGGTTATTTCTCAGAGAGTTATGAGATATTTAGCAGAAGTTCTTATTGTTCTTTTAAACTTTTGTAACTTTTCTTATTCCTGGGAAATTGAAAATTTTTATAAAAGAGGTTAGGGTTTTGTTTAATATTTAGGGCATAAACTTAAATTTATTCAAATTTTGAAAATATTGTTGAAACAAATGTAGGGCAATATGGAATATTATGACAATTTAAACACAAAACAGTGTTAATTCGAATAGTGTATCTAAATATTTATGTTGTGCTGTTGTCATTGCAGAATTTGTTGTCAAATTCTGACTTAACAATTTGTGTCACAATTAGGGTTGGAGCGGAGCACAGTGGACACCATTTGAAGGAAAATTCTATTACACTGGAGAACAATAATGAATGGTTCATTAATTTAACATAAGGCGTTATATACTATACTACTTTCAATGAGACTATGGTATTGTTTTAATAATTTTACTCTAGGAATTGGATTTAATTTTGATTCTTTCAAATTTTTATTCTTTTTGTTAAATAATATGTTTTCTCACCAAAACTATTATTTAGTGTTTAAAAGTTAAAACATTTTTTACATTACAAATAACCATTGTCTACTAAATTACAAAAACTAGCAAGGATTCCCCTCAGATTTATCCTGCCTCTCACTTATCAGCTTTCTGATATCTGTACTGCTTATCTTTTCTTTCCATCCATCTTCTTCTTTCCCTCCCAATACATTAACAACATGAATATCTAGCTGTGACATACCCTTTTCGTGCCTAGTTTTGTTGACAATTTCACCACCTTGAATGGTCTCTCTACTTACCACAAGACATTCAATCTCTGGTACTGTGCCAGTTGGACCACATACATCTTTGATCGGTACAATTGTTAATTCCAAACTTGGTTTAAAAGTCTTTAAAAAGTTTACTACATTTTCACTTCTCTGCTCAAAACTTTGCAATGATTCTTTATATTTTTTATTGACTAACAACTCTTCATCTGTAATACCAACAATTAATCTCTTGGAAGTTAAAAAAGCTGCAACAGTAAGTAAAATCTTATGACCATCATGAATATGATCAAATGTTCCACCTAATGCAGTAACTTCATATTTATTATGATCCTTTATCAATGTCACCCGCTCTTCATCTCTTTTAGGAGGAATCCTCCACTCACCAAAATTTTGAATCAATTTCAATGTATCATAATTGAATTTTCCTGTTATTTCGCATAATATATTATCTCTCGGTATAAATAAATAATCCCAATGAATTAATTTTCTATTAAAATTTCCTAAAAATATATTAATTGGCAATAGATATAATTTTTTTGAAATTAAAAAATCTCTCACACTACTGTATAAACTCCCTAATATATCATCTAAATGCAGCGAAGACTCGATCTTTTCCATGAGAATTAGATCCAGCTGACTAATATCACTATCGGCTTCAAACTGTGGAACATGATCACTAAGACTTCTCCCAATTAGCGTAGCAGCAATATTGAAATTTATATTGTAAACATCTTCCACTATAATACCAATTCTAACCATTATATGCTTATGTATGCAATGTTGTCAGTTGAATCTCTTGGGCGTCTTTGGTAGTGACATAGTGGTATTCTCTTTGTAAATAATGTTTGTCTTTAATTTCACAAAATTAAAAATGAAGAAAAAAACTACACTTAAAAATAATTATCTAAGCAACTTCATTAACTCATCACTAAAACAAAATACTATAAAGAAACAAACATATAACAATATATAAATATACCACTTTAATATGAGTGGTAACAAAGATGATATAGAATTACAAAGAGAGAACTGGGACAGGATGAGCACTCATGTCAATGAAACTCTTTCTAGAGTAACTGAGACCAGCATAATTGATACATACAAAGAATTGTACCAAGAAAACATATTTTTAGGACAAAAGATCCTAGCAAACTTGATGATTCGTACTGTGATATCAAGAGGGGAATACGATGCTAACATAATAAGAAGGGTTGCAGCATTGGCTGGTCTTGTGAATTTAGATATCAAGGAGTTTGGTGAACTGATTTCAAAGGAAGTAACTATACGGTTCATTTATTCATTTGGTAAAAGAGATTATGAAAACTGTTTCAAATATTTGGCACTATTAGCTCAATTGTTTAATTACGATGTTATTCATGAAATTGTAATTTTACAAATTTTACATTTGCTAACAGAAGAAATTGAAGGCAAGCAGAAGGGAGAGAGAAAAGAAATCGTACTTGAACTTATTACAATCTTGTTTTGGAATTGTGGAGGGAGATTATTGAGAGTTAGTAAAAAGATGCATAATGTAGTGTTTGAGAAATTAAGGTTGTTCCTACGTGATGATAATAAAATTTGGTCTAATAACATTAAATACAAGATCGAAGAGCTATTTGCGATTAGGCAACGCAATTACCAAAATGTTGAAGAACAGAAACTATTGATCGACTTTGATGATGACACTGTCGATGAGAATGACAGTAGTCATTTACACATCTTTATGATTGATGATGAAGCAGTACCAGATTTCAATATGGATCACTTTAAGTATGACAAAAAAGTTGATTTGAATAAAATGGAAGAGATCTTTAAAATGATAAGATTTCAGATATTAGAACGGTTAAATAAAACAGAAGGTGACGATGGTAATGCTAATGAAACCGTTACTATCCAGGATCGTACCAACTCTAAGGATATTGAGTTCAAAAAGAAAATATATCTGGTTTTGAAGAGTTCGTTGTCTGGTGATGAAGCAGCACATAAAATTTTAAAACTTCGAATTTCTGATACTGAAAAATATAAAATTGCTGATATTATTGTTAAATCGTTAATGCAAGAATCTACGTATTCAAAATTTTATGGTAATTTATCCGAAAAGTTGTTAAGTAGTCATAAGTCATGGAAACCTGCATTTATTAAAATCTTTAACGAATTAATAGATGATAAAAGTGAATTAAATGAGCTTGAGTCTAATCAATTAAGAGTTATTGGAAAGTTTTGGGGCCATCTATTAAGTACGGACTTCATTGGATTTGAAATATTCAGTGCTGTTAAATTAAATGAAACAGATAGTACCCCACCAATGAGAATTCTACTAAAATTCATTATGCAAGAGGTTGTGTTTGAGGTTGGGATTGATATGTTGCGGGAAAGGTTAAATGAAGAGTATATCCAGCCATTTTTGGCAAATATTTTCCCAATGGAAAACCCTGATGATATGAGGTATTCAATCAATTATTTTACAGCGATTGGATTAGGCGTACTGACAACTGATATGAGAAATAAATTAAATATTATTGAACCCGAATCAGAGGAGGGAACTGATGAAGATGAAGAGAGTGATGAACAGAAAAAGGAGGACGAAGAACAAATGGAGGTAAGGCAACCTGAGCGCAAGTCTCGTTATGAGCCGAATATAACTATAAACAGTAAAAGAAGCAGATCAATAACTCCACCAAGACGGAGGAACTTCAATAGAGACCGGTCAATGACACCGCCAGGAAGAAAATGGGGGCGCAATTAGTATGCATGATAAATATATATGTATATATATTTAGCTCATACGTAATTTCGTATTAAACAAGATATAACAAATTAGGTGAAATAAAACTGATTAGAGTTGATAATGATAATGATAATAATAGTCTAGCTATTTTAATTTAATTTAATTTACCGTATAGAGAATAGAAAAGAGAGTAATTTGCATTTATATAAAAAATCACGAATAAAACAGAAAAGGGTTCCTTTTTCATGTATTCTTTGGTCGGGGGTATCGCGTTAGTGACGAGCCAAAAGAGAAAAAAGAAGCACAATCAAAGAATAGAATAAAAAAAATACAATACAATAGCAAAAGCAAAAGCAAATAAAATCGATAGCAAAAATAATAATTATAATATTCTTCTTATCAAGTTAATCTGAAATGGAATCAAAAGAGTAGAGTAAAATAAAGTAAAATCAGTAAATTAAATTAAAAGTAAAAGTAAAAAAGTATAAAGAAAAAAACAAAATAGTAAGATCAAAAACTTAATTTAATCCTACCAAAGTTTGTGTCTTGTTATTATACTTAGTTGCCGTGAACACCGAAGTACTTTTCAACACCGTATGGACCATCGGCCTTCCAGTAATCGTTGAAAGCATTGAATAAGAAGGTAGAATGACCACAGACAGAAGTAATTGAAGAAACAGCCTTACCTTGGTTTTGTTTAGAAGGAACAGCAACACCGTAGGTTTGACCTTGAGATGGCCATCCTGATTCAGTAATGACAACATCCTTCTTACCATCACAAGCGGTCCAAACTCTTTGGATTTGTTGTAATAACCAGTCACCAGAATTTTCAGCAACAGTGTTCTTGTCAAAGTAAGCATGAGCGTTAACGGCCATGTAGTCAGAGTATTGACATAAGTCTGGGTTGTTAATAACAGCAATGAAAGTATCAACAGAGACAACTGGACCAGAGTAACCAGCAGCCTTTAGAGCAGATCTACCTTGTTCAATGAAGCTACCAACTTGAGCTGGGTTAGCTTGACCAGAGTTAACTAATTCGTTACCGACGGAAACAGTGGTGACATCGCTCCAAGAACCGTATTGTTCAATGGCAGACTTGATGGCGTCAACACCAGCTTGGATTTGATCAATGAAGTAGATACCTAAGAAAACCTTTTGGTTTGAAGCCTTACCTTGTAAAACGTTAGCAACTTGGTTACAGTCGACACCGTACAATCTAATGACTGGATAACCTTGTAATTGAGATAAGTCAGAGGCGACTTGTTCAGCATTTTTACAAGTACCATCATTGTTGTATGGAGAGTAAGTAATACCCTTGACACCAGCGGCACCGGCATTGTTAGAAGTAGCTTCGTTGGAACCAGAAGCCTTGGCTGGAGTAGAAGAAGCAGCGGAGGAAGCTTCTTCCTTGGTTGGAGCTGGAGCTGGAGCTGAAGATTCTTTCTTGGCTGGAGCTGGAGCTGGAGCTGAAGATTCTTTCTTGGCTGGAGCTGGAGCTGGAGCTGAAGATTCTTTCTTGGCTGGAGCTGGAGCTGGAGCTGGAGCAGAGTTAGCAACAACGTTGTTCTCGTTAACAGCAGCAACCTTAGCAGCAGCTGGAGCTGGAGCAGCAGCTGGGGTTTCAACAGCATTACCATTGGAGTCGACAACCACAGTAGTGTGAGACATAACAGTGGTAGTGACAACAGCACGCTTATCATTGTGCTGATGGTTAGCTGGAGCAGCAACAGCGGCACCTATCAAAGATGCAGAAGCAATTAAATTTGAAAATTTCATATTTCGTTATTTTCCTGTTAAAATTTTATATTAAAGAGTGAATAAAAGTTAGTTTAATTTATTGGTAAATAATCAAAGATCGACTTAGTTAGTTGGATGATAATTTAAACAGTTTGGTATGATAATATTCTAAATAAAGAAGCAATTAAATAAAAGTAAAAGAAAAAAGTTGTTTAAAAAGGAAAAATATCAAGAAATACGCCTCGAACGTAATGACAAAGTCTTGTGAAATTGTTGTTTCCAAGAATCAAAAAGTATTTATATTCCAGAAATCTCTTTGTTGATTTGTGTTCATACGAAAAAACTAATGTTTACTCAACTGAATACGGTAATTAGAACATGAAAATTTTTTTTCAAGAAGTTCTTTCTTTTTTTTTAATTTTTCCAATTAAACTTCATTTTCTTTTGTTTAAGTAATCGTGGTATCGGTGTTATTTCCCGATTCGACCAGGTGCGATAATCGAGAAGGAAAAACCTCAAAGACGGCACATGGATCCGTAGTTTCCGAATGCGGAGAGTCCAGAAAGTAAAAAAAGAATGAGCAAACAGTAAGTGGTGTACAGGTCGGTTGCATGTCATTTTACACGATTAACCCCACCTTCTCATACTTTTGTTGGAGTCGTGTTTCGGGGCACGTGATTTGCGTTGGCAGCGTATTGTTTTTGTTTCGAGAAATTTAATTCTGTTTTGGGAAATTTCTGAGGGAGGGCGAGGGCGACGGGAGTGTTTTATTGCTTTTGGTGTTTTCGCATTTCTTCCTCTTTTGTCAAGTAATTGAATGGGATAAATAAAACCCAAACAAAGCCCAGTTTTATTGAACAATTTTTCATGGTGTGTGTGTTTCCAATAAAACAAAGAGAGAAAGAGAGAGAGCTGGAACTTCTGCTAGTCATATTCTTGTTCCTGGCAAATTACTAAGGGAATAGATAGATAGATATTTAGATATATAAATTGCTGAACTTTTCCCTGGTTCATCTCAAACTCGTTCATTTGTATAAATAGATAATTATTTTCGTTTGATCTTGTTTTTGATTCTTTTCGATTTTTTCATTTCTCGTTCCATATATATTTTATTACATTATTGTACTTACGTTTTTTGTTTTTGACCCTTTGTAACAAATTCAGTTAAAAAGAACAAAACAAATCACTATTATTCTCTCGTTTAAATAATAATGTTGTTTAGCAAGTCAGTTTTAACTTCCCTAGCTACTACCCTATTAGCTTCCTCTGTCGCTAATGCCGACGACTTACCAGCTATTGAAATCGTTGGTAGAAAATTTTTCTATTCAAACAATGGTTCTCAATTTTACATGAAAGGTATCGCTTACCAAGCCGATACTATTAACTCTACATCTGGTGCTACCATCAATGATCCATTAGCTGATTTCGAATCTTGTTCAAGAGATATCCCATACTTACAGCAATTAAGCACAAACGTCATTCGTGTCTATGCCGTTAACACATCCTTAGACCACTCACAATGTATGAATGCTCTAAATGACGCCGGTATTTACGTTATTGCTGATTTATCATCTCCAAAATTATCCGTCAACAGAGATGATCCAAGCTGGACTATAGAATTATACGATCGTTATAAGGGTGTTGTTGACATGTTTGCTAACTACACTAACGTTCTAGGTTTCTTCGCTGGTAACGAAGTCACCAACAACAACACAAACACACCTGCTTCTGCTTTCGTCAAAGCTGCAGTAAGAGACACAAAGGCATACATTAAGGAAAAGAACTACAGATCTATCCCTGTCGGTTACTCTTCTAATGATGATGCTGACACAAGAGTTGACTTAGCTGACTACTTTACTTGTGGTGATGACGATGTCAAGGCTGATTTCTATGGTATTAACATGTATGAATGGTGTGGTAACTCTACTTTCAAAAAATCCGGTTACGCTGACAGAACTGCTGATTTCAAGAACTTAACTGTCCCAGTCTTTTTCTCTGAATATGGTTGTAACGAAGTCAAACCAAGAGAATTTACAGAAGTCCAAGCCTTGTATGGTCCAGATATGACTGATGTTTGGTCCGGTGGTATCGTCTACATGTATTACCAAGAAACTAACAATTACGGTTTAGTTACTATTGAAAGCAACGGTGCCGTCAGTACTTTAGCTGATTTCAACAACTATTCTAAAGAAATCCACAGCATCGATCCATCTATCGCTAACACTAAATCATACACTCCATCCTCCACTGAATTGGCTTGCCCAACAGAAGACGCCAACTGGAAAGCATCAACCGATTTACCACCAACTCCAGACCAAGACTTATGTTCCTGTATGTCTGATGCTAACACATGTGTTGTTGACGATGACGTAGATGAAGATAATTACGCTGATTTATTCAACTATGTTTGTGCTGAAATTGATTGTGGTGGTATTAACAGTAACGGTACCACTGGTAAGTACGGTTCCTACTCATTCTGTTCTTCAAAGGAAAAATTATCCTTTGTCATGAACTTATACTATCAACAAAACGGTGGTTCCAGTTCCGATTGTAACTTTAGTGGTTCCGGTTCTTTAAGATCTGCAACTACTCAAGGTGGATGTTCTGCTGCCTTAAAGGAAATTGGTACCGTTGGTACAAACTCTGCTTCCGATTCTGCAACATTCTCAAGTGGTTCTGCATCTGGTGGCTCTAGTGCTTCCGCTACTTCTTCCACATCAAAGGATTCCAAGTCAAAGTCCAACTCATCCAAGTCTTCTTCTACCAGTTCCAGTAAACCAAAGAAGAATGCTTCTTCTAATGTCAAGAGTAACTTAGCTCAAGTTATTTTAACCTCATTTGCAACCATTGGTTTTATTGCTGGTGTTGGTTTCGCCATGGCTTAATCATATTGAAATGAACGACTAATATTTAAAACATCTTATTATGTCTATCATGTCTAAAAATATATATTACATACACATATATTAACAATACTATATAAAGGTTTTTATTTATTCAGGTTTCAAGAACAATCAATTTATAATAACGATAAATCAATGCTTTTAATATACAGTACATGCCCCTATATCAATATATATGTGTGTATGCCTGTGTTTGTTTGTTTGTTTGTGTGCGTGTCTGTGTTTATTCTTATGTTTAATTATCGGTGATCATAAAAATCTCATTAAGTGCTTTAGAGTCCATCATAGCAGCCCTCTTTTGTTTAATCCACCTGGAACGTACAGACAATCTCGTCGACACAGCATCAGGCATATTTTCTGCAGTCTTACTAGACTCTAATTTTGCTGCCTTCTTCTTCTTGTGTTCCTTCTTTGCGATCTTTTTCAGTTTCTTCTCCTTCTTCTTCAATTTTTTTTCTTCCTTTTTCTCTTTCTTTTCTTTCTTGCTTCTTCTTTTCTTACTATCTTTTCCTGCTTTTCCTTTTCTGCTTTCTCCATCCTCTTCTTGTTCTGCTTCTTTATCACTTTCGTTGCTACTGCTGCTACTACTGCTGCTACCAGCATTGTGTTCGTCGTCTATTTCTCTCTTGGAATAAGATAATAATTTCTTTGTCTTAGGATCCCAAGTACTTGCTAGAACATCAACTTTAACAAAATTTATACCCCATTTCCCATTTAGTATCTTATCTTTTCTTTGTTTTTCCAATTCGTCTGATATGACATCTTCTTTACCATTTAATCTACCAAGAATTCTTTGAAATACATCTAAACCTGCACATTCACCATTATCGAACTCGTCCTTTCTTTCTTGACGCTTAATCTTGGCACCTAAACCTAGGTTATCATCCTTTAATGACACTTTAATATGTGATGTATTTGAAACCATAGGTGACATACCAAGACCCATACCCGGCTTCCAGCCAAATCTTTCCAATTGCTTATGGCCAAATCTCGATGTGTCATTACTCCATTTGGTATTTCTTGGATCCAAACCAAATCTCTGTTTTGTTCTCTCAGCAGCTAAACCCATATTCGATGTAAAGGTTATAAGGCTAATATGCTTGATTGGATATTTTTGTCTTAATGCGAGATATAATACTAATTAAACAGATATCTATCTTTATCAAGTAACCTCATCGATTAATATTTTTTTTCGAAAAATTTTCAAATTCCGGATTAACAAATAGTTTTCATTGCAGTACAAAGCACGTGACATGTAAAAATGTCTTGCAATTATTATTATACACATAGATGACATAAACAATTGCTTCAGTATATTATATGCCAATACTGTGTACCAGCCATGACATATTGATAAGATAAAAACGGTGTACAAATACAAATATGTCTACCTCAATAGATAATCGGATCATAAAAAATTATGTGTCTACTCCAATCAGCAATTCCTAATTTAGCAAAAAATATGTGTCAGACAGATAAGCTAAATTAATATTGTGTCCGTAGACTGTTCAAAATACATTGTATTAACATCCCATCGATTCACCATTTGTGTCTCGGTTGTGAAGTCAAAACTTTCAACCATCCAGCTATTCTATTGCACTTGTTATCACTATTTGACTTTTCGGTTGTTCAAGGCGCAAAATAGCTGTTCCAGCCGACTGAAAACTCCTCACACCACATACTAATGGTTGTTATTTCCACGGAAATAAAAGGATGTCTTATGGCTTTATTTTGTTTTATTCCACGGAATAGTAGAAAGTAACCAAAGGGTATACCCGTATGCTGATCTATTATTACCAAACTATGTTTGATAAGCAAGATGAAAGAATAAGATAAAGCAAAAATAATCAATGCCAAGTCTTTAATTTTGCCACTTTTGAAAAATACGATATAAGAAACCCTCTATTTAGGTAATCGTATTTCATTTTAACCTGTCTGTAAACTGGAAAAGTTATTTATTAGTACCCTTATATTAATTAAAACTAAATTATTATTTTTTTCAGCTACCAATAAACTCCATATTACTTTTTCTATTGAGCTAAGACAGTTGCTATCATTTTATTTAAATTTAATATTGGCTATTAACAATAATAAAGCACACTATTTTTATTGCTATTGTTTGAAAAACAAATATTTGTAATCCATTCTGTATTACATCCCATCTCATCAGAGGTAGAAAGAAATATTCTCTTGATCCAAACACGGCTGGTAAGAATTACAAGTGAACAGCAAATAATAACAAAAAAACTCATTATCAGTAATATATAGGCAAGAAAATACTGAACTCCTCAAATAAGAAAATATATAAAATGGCATTCTCTTCTATTTCACTCGATAACGGTTTGACTTCGAATAATAATGAACATAAGAATAATACACAATCAAATGATGGAAAACAAAATACTGTTGAGCTTAGAGCATCAGTATCCTCAAACAAATCAGAAGAATCATCAGATCTCACAGATGCTTCAACTATAGTTTTGTCCACCGGCGCCTATAAGGTTGATAAAAATAAGCCAAAGACATATTTAAGTAAAGACGATATAGAAAAAGTCACTAATTCCGATATATTTCCTCAAAAGAGACTCTTTTGGTTTATTCATTCTAAAACAATTGCCCCTGTGCCAGAAAATGATGAAGAAAGGAAAGTATATCCAATTTTCCACACAAATATCATATCGAATATATTTATTTGGTGGGTCCTGCCAATAATCAAAGTAGGTTACAAAAGAACAATACAACCTAATGATCTATTTAAAATGGACAAACGAATGTCAATAGAGACTCTGTATAATGATTTCGAAAAAAATATAAATTACTATTTTGATAAGAGTAGAAAATTCTACAAAGAAGCTCATCCAGATGCAACAGAAGAGGAAGTATTAAATAATTCAAAATTACCAAATTTAACAATCATAAAGGCCCTGTTCTTCACATTTAAAAAGCAATACCTGTTTTCATGTTTACTTGCATTACTGGCAAATTGTAGCTCTGGCTTTAATCCAATGTTAACAAAGAGACTAATCGCATTCGTCCAAAAGAAGTCAGCCAACCATGACTTGAAAGTGAACAGTGGTATAGGTTTTGCAATTGGTGCTTGCTTAATGATGACTGTTAACGGTTTGCTTTTCAATCATTATTTTCACACATCCCAATTAACTGGTGTTCAAGTAAAATCTGTATTGATGAAAGCTGCCTTAAATAAAATGTTTAAGGTTTCAAACTATTCAAAACATAAATATCCAACAGGGAAAGTTACCTCATTTATCACAACAGATTTGGCAAGAATCGAATTTGCGTTATCATTCCAACCATTTTTGATTGGGTTCCCAGCAATTGTGGCGATTGCATTGGTACTTTTAATCGTAAATCTAGGTGCAATTGCAATGGTTGGTATGGGTCTCTTTTTTGTTACATTAATTCTATCATTGTTAATCTTTAAAAGAATTATAGGTTATAGACTCTCAGCAAATAAATTTACAGACGCCAGAGTCGGTATGATGAGAGAAATTCTAAACAATATGAAAATGGTTAAATATTATGCATGGGAAGACGCTTATGAAAAGAATGTCCAAGATATTAGATCAAATGAAATTCATCATATCAAAAAAATGCAATATACAAGAAATTTTTTTATTGCGTTGGCTATATCGTTACCAAATATCGCATCTTGTGTCACATTCATGGCGATGTATAAAGTGAATAATATGGGTAGAACACCAAGTAACATCTTTTCATCATTATCACTTTTCCAAGTGTTAAGTATACAAATGTTTTTCTTTCCAATTGCTATCGGTACCGGGGTTGATATGATCATTGGTTTAGGTCGTTTACAAGACCTATTAGAGACTGGTGAAGAAAATGCAACTATGGAAGAGGAAATGAAACCATCACCAGGTTTAGATCCAAATGTTGCAATTAAGGTTGAAGATGCTTCTTTTGAATGGGAAGATTACGAATTACTAGATAAATTAGAAGAAGAAGAAAAGGAAAAGTTGGATCAGAAAAAACATAAAAATAAAAAAGATAAGAAAAAGAAGAAAGAAATTTTACCAAAAGAGACACAATTTAAAGCGGAATCCCCAGATGGAGAAGCTTCTGCAAGTAAAACTTTTACAAAATTTACAGATTTAAATTTTGAAATTAAGAAAAACGAATTTATTTTAATTACTGGTCCAATTGGTACAGGTAAGACATCATTATTGAACGCATTAGCAGGCTCTATGAAAAAGACATCTGGTAAAGTTCAAATTAATGGTTCCTTGCTAATGGGTGGATATCCCTGGATTCAAAATGCTACAGTAAGGGACAATATTATTTTTGGTTCACCATATAATAAAGCAAAATATAATGAGGTTATTCGAGTTTGTTCCTTAGAAGCAGATTTCGAAATTTTACCTGCTGGAGATTTCACCGAAATTGGTGAACGTGGTATCACCTTATCTGGTGGTCAAAAAGCTCGTATCAATTTGGCTAGAGCAGTATACAAAGATGAAGATATTTTCTTATTCGATGATGTTTTGAGTGCTGTTGACTCTAGAGTTGGTAAGCATATTATGGACGAATGCCTCTGTGGCTTACTATCCAAAAAGACCAGAATATTGGCTACACATCAATTATCATTGATTGAAAAAGCCGATCGTGTTATTGTCTTGAGTACTGATGGTTCGTTTGAAATTGGTACTGTTGACGAACTAAAAGAACACAATGAAACTTTGATCAACCTTTTACAATTTTCATCACAGTCCAATGATGGGGAAGAAAATGAAAAAGAACAGGATGCAGTCTCAGACGAAGAGGATGATATTTTGTTAAAACAGGAAGAGATTAAAATGAGACTTGAAATAGAAAGACAGATAACAAATAAATCAGAAAAGTCTGCGTTAAATAATGAAAACTCCCCTGACGGAAGAACTATTTTAGCAGAAGAAAGAGCTGTTAATAGTATTAAGTTGGATATTTACAAAGAATATATTAATGCTGGTGTTGGTAAATGGGGGTTTGTATTAATTCCATTTTACATTATTCTAATTATCTTTACGACGTTCTGCAACCTATTTTCTTCGGTTTGGCTATCATTTTGGACTGAAGATAAATTTTCATCTAGATCAACAAGTTTCTATATGGGTCTCTACGCTTTCTTTGTGTTTTTCAGTTATATTCTTATGAGTGCACAATTTACTTTAATTTGCCATATTGGTGTTTTGGCATCTAAATGGTTAAATTTGAAGGCTGTTCACAGAATACTTCACACCCCTATGAGTTTCTTGGATACAACGCCTTTAGGTCGTATTCTTAATAGATTTACAAAGGACACTGATAGTTTGGACAATGAAATAACAGAAAGTGTTCGTTTGTTGTTGTATCAATTTGGTAATATCGTGGGTGTTTGTATCCTATGTATTGTTTATCTGCCATGGTTTGCAATTGCTATCCCATTCTTACTTTTGTTTTTCATTTTGATTGCAGATCATTACCAAAGTTCAGGAAGAGAAATTAAGAGATTAGAAGCGATTCAACGTTCTTTTGTGTACAATAATATAAATGAAGTGCTAGGTGGTATGGATACAATTAAATATTATAAAAGTCAAGATAGATTTTTGGCTAAGTCGGACTATTTAATCGATAAAATGAATGAAGCAGGTTATTTGAGTGTTGCTATACAGAGATGGGTCGCTATTTTCCTTGATTTGGTTGCTGTCGCATTTGCTCTGATTATCACGATCTTATGTGTAACTAGGGCTTTCCCAATTTCCGCATCTTCTGTCGGTGTTTTGTTAACTTATGTTTTACAATTACCAGGCTTATTGAATACAGTGTTAAGAGCATTGACTCAAACCGAAAATGATATGAATAGTGCAGAAAGATTAGTTAGTTACGCAACCGAATTACCCTTAGAAGCAGACTATAGAAGACCTGAATTTACACCACCAGAAACATGGCCTGATAAAGGTGACATCAGTTTTGAGAATGTTGATTTTGCATACAGACCAAAATTACCACTTATTCTTAGAAATTTCAACCTAAATATTTCAAGTGGTGAAAAGCTAGGTATATGTGGTCGTACTGGGGCTGGTAAATCAACAATTATGAGTGCATTGTATAGATTAAATGAAATAAGCGGTGGTAAAATTTTAATTGATGGTGTTGATATTAGTAAATTAGGTTTATATGATTTGCGTCGAAAATTAGCTATTATCCCTCAGGATCCTGTTTTATTTAAGGGTACAATAAGGAAGAATTTAGATCCATTTAATGAACACAGTGATGAGTCTCTATGGAATGCCCTAGTTAGAGGTGGTGCAATTCAAAGTGAAGATCTTGAAGAAGTTAAAGCAGAAAAAGTTAACAAGGAAGGCACACGTATTGATATGCATAAATTCCATTTAGATCAAATAGTCGAGGAAGAAGGTGCCAATTTTTCATTAGGTGAAAGACAACTGTTAGCATTAACAAGAGCATTGGTTCGTCAATCAAAAATTTTAATTTTGGATGAAGCAACTTCGTCTGTTGACTATGAAACAGATGGTAAGATCCAAGCTCGTATTGTTGAAGAATTTAGTGAATGCACAATTCTATGTATTGCGCATAGACTAAAGACAATTTTATCTTATGATAGAATATTGGTTTTAGAAAAGGGTGTTGTAGCAGAATTTGATGCTCCTTGGAAGTTATTTAGTAACCCTGATAGTCTTTTCTATAGTATGTGCATTAGATCTGGTATTACTGAAGACGATTTTGTAGATAGAAAATAATATTTTTTTCCTTTGTAGGAAAGTTTATATATTTATAATTAACGATTGTGCCTGGTGAGCACTTATTTTTTGGTCAAATTAAATACTATTTCTAGTATTTTAGTCCTTATAAAAAAGTATCCTCTTACAGATTGAAGAACTCTCGTATAATTATTTTTTTCTATATTAGTTATTTTACTTAGTATACATATATATATATATATATATTTATTTATTTATTTATCTATATAGACACATTTACATAGTGTATGTATTGCTGATCGTAACAATTTTACAAAATATACAGATAATAAAATTCTTGAATTTATATATGGTAAAGCTTTTCTAAAAAAATATGTTTTTAACGACGATGATGTGTAAATAAACGTTCCTTTGTAATTTTATATTCTTTGTTTAATCTTAAAGCGACTTCCTCTAATTTGGTTATTTCATCACCACCTTCAACAGTTAACACAGTCTTTTCATCATTAAATTTACATTCTAGTTCGTATGTAGCAATAACAGATTCAATTATTTCAAGAACCTTATCTTCTGGTAAATCAAACACAGAAGATAAATTCTTTGTAGAAAATTTGCTGTAAAATCTTTTGTATGTGAAGAAAAAGGACTTTAATGATTCAACCTTAATTCTTTCAGTTAGATCATTCATAACAACAGTAAAGTTTGGTAGCAAAACCCATGATTTGACATCCTTTAGGTATTTGATAGATTCTTCCCAGTCACCCTTTTGCATAGCCTTGGCAGCAAACATAATATGATCTCTGGAAGTTTCTGGTGGACCTTGGAAACTAGATTTGTCATGATGTTCTAGTAAACGACGAATGGATTTTTGAGAATAAGGTAGTCTTTTGACTCTGATACCAGAATAGAATGCAGTCATCTGAGGAATTTCAATTAATAACGAACAGGTCATAAATACAGCATCAATTAAATCTAAGTTAATGTGTTGGTGGTATGGTAAACATTGTTCTTCACGGTTGTCAACAGTAGAAGTGATTCTTTGTAATGGCAATTGACCCAAGATTTCTTTCAAGTGAGCACTTGCTAATAATTCATTTAATACTTGATGACACTCTTCAATTAAACATGATTGGAAAGCAGATAAACCTAATTGAACAACAACTCTGTTAAATAAAATTTGTAAAGAGGAATTACTTTTGCTAATATTAGATTGAATATTTGAGGATAATAGCATTTCTTTAGCAGAGGAGAAATCACCACTTAACGCCGTGAAGTAAACACGGTATAATATAGCACGGGTACGTAAGTATGAGTCTACTTGTTGGACCAATATGTTAGATAAGGTGTTAACTAATTTTGTGATGTAAGCACCATCGATATTACCATTCATAGGAATATATTCAGATTTCGAACCGGGTGCAACTGATTTCCAAGCATTAGTTTCAAGAATAACGTTTAATTTCTCTGACTTGTAGTAAATATGGTCTAATCTCTTAACGAAGACACGGGATAATAGCATTTCCTTCTTTTCTTCTGGTAGGATAGCTTCCAAGTATATTTGAGTCCTTAAAATTAAATTGTAAACTAATTGTTCATCTCTTAAACGGATTAAGTAATCACTAGAGTGAGGATCGATATTTAATAAGGATTTGTTTAATTCATCTTCCAATCTTTCAACGAAACTAAATAAGGAACCTAAAATCTTCTTAACACCATTTGAATCAGTTTCTGGCTCTTGTTCGATGGTTTCATTAAATGTAGCTAATTCAGTGACTTGGTATTTAGAAATATTTTTTTCTAAAATAGAAAGTAATTTGGTAAAGTCATTATAAGAGGCTTTCCACTGGTCAATTGGTTGATAAGATAAGTTGTTGGCAGTTTCAATTCTGATTGGAATTAAAGTTAAGTATGCCATAATTGATTCATAGGGAGATTTAGCCAATGATACCAGCTCCTCTAAAATATTGATTAATTCTTGAGGGGTGACACTCTTCTTACCTCTTGAATCAATAACAATACGTAATGTAGTAAAGAAACTAGCCTCTGAGGTAGCAGTTGCTAAAGATGATAAATTGACAGATTTACCAGCAGCGAATGATGCATTGACATCAGTTGATAGAATTGGAGTTTCAATTTCAACACTGGCTTCTTTATCAAATGAATCTGGATTTTCTCTGTATTTAACGAGTAATTCTTCATTTTCCCTTGCTACCTTCTTAACTCTTTGTTTAGTAGTGTTATACGCTCTGGAGACATCCTTCTTTTTAATATCAGCCAGAGAAGAGGCACCGACTAAATCTTCAACTTGAGCAACAACCTTGATGAATATATTTGGAATACCATAATTCTGTTGCTGAGACTTGATTAATAAACGGGTAATGTTATCAAATTCATTCAAGATGGTAATCCAATCATCTGACATTTCTGCAGTTTCAATTTTATCGTAAACGACTTGCATTTCATCTAATAATTTATCCTTGGCAGATTTGACAACCTTTTTAGCTTCGTCATCATCAGCTTCTTCAGAGCTTGAATAATTGGCACCTTTTAAGAATTTGTTGGCACCACCACTGCCACCAGACTTTCTGAATTCCGATTTTTTAAACCAATCTGGGCCATATGGTTTACTGTCGGAATCATCAGAATCGAAATCAGATTCAGATTCAGATTCTTCATTAAATAAAGAATCATCTGATTCGTTTCCTAATTCCTCATCTTCACTGGAGGAATTTAATAATTCCTCTTCTGACGATGACAATAAATCTTCCTCAGAGGATGATGTTGCACTATCGTATTCATATGATGTGGCAAAAAAACGGGACATATTGAAGTTACTTATTTCTGTTTTGTCTTAATTAATTTCCTTAAAATTATCAGAACACTATAAGTACCTAACTTAAGTTTTGATTAACCAAATTATAAAGAAATTGGAATTATATTCAATTGTTCTTCGTGTGCTTGATAGGTAGAATTACGTTAACAAAATTTTGTCGGCCTCTTCGAATTTTGCATAATTTTTTTTGTTTGATTTTTCTTTCAAATCACTACGAAAAATTTTCACCAGATTTTTTACGTTGAAAAAGATCGTCTTATACGTTAAGATGGGAGTTTGGCAATCAAATAGGGAAGTTGTGCTGCCTTTTCTTTATGAAATAAGCTATAGACTTGGTGATCGAGAGATTGGTTAAAGGGGTCTAATATATTGTGGTTATAGATGTCTTGCGGTATTAAATCTAATATGAAAGTATGTCTTCATTGTGTTTTATGAAAGAAGGGTATTGTTATCTAAAGAGAACTAAGGTAATAAAGTTGTATATACGTATATATATATATATATATATATTTATGTTAAACTACTAAGTATAACAGTAACTTAAAAATGGTATTGGCATAACAAAAAGTGGAGAAAATTAAGCAGAAATAAATTAACCGGAGAAGTCACAGTTAATTGGGTATTTTAACTGGTCACCTGAACTCCAGACACCCCAGTGCTTTTCAACATCAGAAGTACCAGAAGTGTTTGGTTTCCAATCTTCATCAAAGGCTTCGAAAGCAATAACGTTAACACCCCATGCTCTCATAGCACAGATACCTTCTTGCCAAAATTGCTTAGCGTTGTCAACAGATGGGTACGCACTTTCAAAGTTAGTACCTTCAGTTGGCCAACCAGTTTCACCAACCCAGAAGGTAATATCAGTAGAACCTTTGGTGGTTTGGATGGTTTGTAAAGCTTGCATGATATCGTCAAAGAAAGAGTAAGAAGCATTATTCATGGTTTGGCCTTGCCAGTAAGAGAAAGCGTTGGCCATAACTATATCAGAGGCTTCGATGACTGGAGCATTGTAACCAGCGACAAGGACATTCCATGAGTCGACGGTACCGACTGGCTTACTAGAATAGGAGTTACCATCAGAATCTTTGATGGTAGCGACGAAGCTACGGATATCGTCAATCTTTTCAGCTAATTGAGAGGCAGTTAAATCATCACGGTATAATGCTTCAGAACCAACTAAGAAACCAGCGACAGTTTCAGTCTTAATGTTAGGTAAGTAAGCTTTCAAAGCATCCTTTTCAGCTTGGTAATGAGCTTCATCGTTTGGCCAAACACCGACAAATAATTTGAAACCTTCGGCTTGAGCAGCAGGTCCTAAGTTTTGTAAGGTGTTACAGTCAGATGCTGCATAGACTTTGATAGTGTCAGTGTGACCCTTTAAGACTTCTAGGTCACTTTCAAATTGGGAGGTAGACTTACAAGTACCATCGTTGTTTTTAACACCAATGTTGAAGGCTAAGTTACCTAAAGCAGCGACCTTGGAAGCAGTTAATAATAACGCAGAAGTAGAAGCGAGAGTAGTAGAGAAACGCATGTTGGAATGGTTCTTTATTTTCTTATTATTGTTTATTTGTATAGAAATTAAGGTATGGGGGGAATAGATATACAAAAATGAGAAATAAGGAATTACAGGAAGTGTATGCAAGCTTCAAGGATGTCTTATAAATAGAAGAAATCAACCAAAAACAAACGGCGACGATAAATAAACAAACAAACAACAGCCAGTGCGTTGGGGGGATTTTCCTTCAAGAAAAATAAAAAAATTTTCAGAGTTCTAAAAATAGAAAAATGGTACCGCGGGTATACCCGTTGGCTCGAGAATAAGAATAAGAAATAGTGGAAATAACGTATACATATATATAAATAAATATATGTATGTATTACTGAATACAAACAGTTATAAATGCATGTGCAAAAGTGTTTTTAAAGGAGGTAAAGATAATAGAGCTTGATCTTCAGTAGTCTTCTAGTAGATCTTCTTCTTGCTATCAAATGAAATGTCCCCTGCACCAGTATCAGTAATTAGTAATAAAGCACCGATAATACTTAAATTTTGGTAAAATTCATATTTCAAGAAATCCCTGTCGGTAGTATCATGAAGCCAATAGTTATTTAGGGTAACGTTGTAAAATGCTAGGATTAGGCCTAGCATTAGTGATGCTAGTTTAGTCTTATAGCCTATGGCAAAACAAACAGTACCGATCAATGTTAAGAAGACAGTAAACCATGATTTACTAAATGCAAATCCAATAAACATTAACACAATCAGAGCTCTACCTGCTAACAACAAATATCCTTTGAATGATTGGTTCTTATCGTGCAATTCCGGTAGCATAGCAAAGGTAGTCTTATTTTGAACAATTGAATCGCTAAAAGCAATCAAAAGACCACCAATGACGCTGAAATTTCTCAATATAAACGATGAACCTGAAAACAAACCATAAACTAAACCTTGTAGAAGAATGCAGCTACATAATGCTCCAGTAGCATAGTTAGTATGCCTTCTAACGATTAAGAAAGAAGCAGCAACAGGCATAACAACAATCATTAAAAGTAAAAACAAAATAACAATAAAGTATGGATAACGTTTCCATTCAT
>JAJLYB010000078.1:0-57106 GCA_030674245.1 Jamesozyma piceae
TACTTCTCATAATAAATTATGATGCCGTATGTTCTCTATTTCTTTTAGGGTTTACCATCATGTCAAATATATTTTTAGGTCTTCTTATTAATTCAAATATTGGTTAAATTCTCTTAATAATTTTAGGTCAAAATAGCATCAATTAAGTCTATACTTTTATGCTATTTTTCTTTGATCAAAACTGGGTTACATTACAACAAAGTACATAAATGTTAGCTTCTATGGCCAAGTTGGTAAGGCGCCACACTAGTAATGTGGAGATCGTCGGTTCAACTCCGACTGGAAGCAGTTTGTTTTTGTTCTTTTTTGTCAGACTACGAAGAAATTTTCACAACTAGATATTTACTGAATTGTGTTCCCTTATCTCTCTCTTTAGATGTTATTGAAAAATAGTAGGGTTCGTATACAATTCAAGTTCGTTAAAAGAGAAAATAATAATAAAATTACAATAGTTTTTTAAAAAGTCCTTATGAATTTGACGGTAGTTAAATATAAATATATGCTATTACCACTCTAAATTTTGTGAAATAACGATAGGTTTGTAATTAGTATGTTTTAGGTAACGACTTCAAACTTAAGTCATATCCTCTCTCCTTATTTTCTTTATAAAATAGATTAACTCTCCAAAATTCAAATAATATCAATTCTTGTAGCACTGGTGTCGACGTTATACAATTTGTATCTGTGTTCATTTGATCAGTAAGATTAAAAAATGAATCTCTCCTGTTTGCATCATTATCGGTAGCACTAGCTTTGGTATTATCTCCAACCTCGTAACTTACCTGTAAGTATTCAATAGAATTAATAATCTTTGTTATTCTAAAATATTTGTCAATATTCACTAATTTATTTGGTCTAAATGAATTGGGATTTCTATAATTTGGATTACCATCATCGATAAATATTAAATCTTGTAGAACTAAATTGAAAAATGGAACAATAGGCAATGGTGATTTCAAAAATTGTAAATCTCCCATTATTTTCTTTAATTTGTTTCTATATACCTTATAATTGTGATTTGGGTACACAATTCTAGAAAGATATTCGAATAATTTCACATCTTTCTTGCTCAGTATGTTCCATATTGGTTGCAACCTTGAAACGGCATGGTTTTGTAGGGCCGTCATAATAGAAGCTAGTGAATTAAAATTTCTGAAGTACAATGCTGATAATGCTATTCTCAACCAACTATTTAATATTTGTGCCCGTTTTGCTAATGGCTTATTTGGGTCTACCAAACTTTCGATAACATAACTTGACAACTGGTTCGTGAATCTTATTATAGAAGTCACGTTTGGACATAAATCTTTCACTTTGTAGTTAATTAGCTCAAATGGTTCAATTGCAATAAATAATTTCGATTCTATGAGTGTCAATTGTTTGGCTACTTCTAATGGATTTAATTCGACCAGATTAAACTTTATATGGTTAAAGGTTTGATCAATAATAGATAATGGAATGGTTTTGTTTTCTAATTTTTTCCAATATTCAATAATTTTTGTGATGTCGAATTCATCTCCCCTATGTTTGAAATATAGGCTATTATCAGTATTCTTATTAATAAATTTTCGATATTCGAAAACTAATTTCTGTATATTTAATTCATTTGTGTCAGTCAATAAGGTTGTTATTCCTAAGTTCAAAATTGGTAAAGGTAATGTCGTAGAACTATTATCTTCAGTGTATACTTTTGTTAGTCCATATTCTTCAACTATTCTTTCGTCCAGTGAAAATGATGAGGAAGTAATGCTACCAACAAATGAAGAATCATCAGATATTATGGAAGACGCTTTTGAATGTGATATAGATTTTGGCATAAGCTGTTTTATGGTGGTTGATGTTTCATTGCTGTTCCAATGGTAGTGGTTAATTTTAATTTTGATAGATAAAGCATTTTTATCTTGGTTATCTGTAAATGATAGTTCTGAAAAGAGTCTTGATGCAAGTAAAATTAATTGTTTGGATTCAATTGGTAAATAATATAAAACCGCTTCATTAAAAAAATTTATCATCGTAGGAAGTAACTTATAATCGTTATAGTGGTCCCAATAACTTTCCATCCAATTATAAAATATGTTACAGACCAACTTTCTTCTATTTTTTAGTCTTGATGCCCTTGATGAATATTTCCCATTATTTGTTGTATAGTCAAACTTGGAACTATTGTCGTTTAAATCAAATCTATTGATTAATTCGCTTACTAAATCAATTGGCTGTGCAAAATTTCTGTAATTCAACAACACTGTAGCAACTATTAAATCATCAGGTTTTTCAATTTCATCTGTTAATTTAAATATCATGGCTCTGAATGAAGCACCAATTAAGTTTCCATCTTTATCAAACATAATTTCTTTGATTATGAGATCTCTGTTATTAATTGTATTTGATTTAGATGCCAAATCATTTTGATCTTGCATAGAAGATTCATCGATTTTAAATGGTTCAAATTTGGAATCTCTACTAAACTCTATCTCATCTTCAGCTACAAAACTCATTAAGAATCGTGAACCTTCTAACGTGAAATTATTGACATTAGTTGCACCAGATCTTATTGATGAAAACCTAATGATTTTATCATGTATGGCGTGTTTTTGCGAGGGTTCGTCATATGCGGCTATAATACTCTTTCTCATATTCTTTTTATCTAATGTCTTAGTTAAACCAACCGAACATTTCTCAATAAATGCATCTGGAGTGAACTTCATCTTACTGAAATCTGGGTATTTTCTTTCATTTCCTAATTTAAAATTACCAGTAAGTCTCAAATAGGTGTTGCAACCTGATATAGTATTAGAAATTAGTATTGCCATTTTACCTACAATCTTTATCAACCTTTTGCCCTCATTGGTGTAATGGTATATTTCATCATTAATCACTAATTCATCGTGACGGTTACCCTCGTCTGTTACCTTTCTTGATAACTCATCTTGTAATGTTTGTGTTACTAAATTTTTAATGCATGAGACCAACTCTGAAACTAATGCTAAAAGAGGATCCAAGTTTTTATCCAATGTACTGTCATATGCATAATTATATTTCTCTTGGATAATATAGGAACAAGACTTGCTGATATAAAGTAGTTCTCTTAGAAGAATAATTATTTGGTGTACCATAATCTCTAACATTTCACATCCATTTGGATTATGCTCGATCATATCAAGACGTCCCAGGATTAAGCTTGTGTATGTGAACAGTATTCCGTATATGTCATTCAATCTTTCTGCAGCATATGGTTCTTCTTTCAGGTAAATTATGTGACTAGCTGCTGTATTAGTTGAAGAATTTTGAGAGTTTGAGTTCGAAGTTGATGATTCTGTTGGGGAGGGCTCTTTTTGATTAATATTCCGTGAATTCGACTTTGCATTCTCTATACTCATTTTTTCTTCTGACCACACATTATAGAACTTGAATGCTCTTTTCAGAACTTTATATACCAGTGATAGTAATTTTACTATATTTTTTGAACTTGAAGTATATTTGTAAGAATCTGCTTTAATCATTAAATTATACCAGTCAGCTAATAACTTCTTTCTAGCACTCTTTATAGCATTCTTTTTTTGAACAATTTCATTTGACCTTGAAACTGCTTCTGTCATTTCTAATAACGATTTTACACCATCTCGTATTCCATTTATATATTCCAAATTAAAAGTTGTTTCATTCTCTGATAATATGGTGTTTTGTGGGTTTGCTAGAAATTTAGCACTAGCGATTAAAAAAATTTGTAGTGGAATCCTTGATTCGATCAATTCTTTCCAGTAGTGTTTATCCTTTGTTCTTGATCTATCTAATACATCACTCGGTTTAATTATATCAGAAAAGTAATTAAATGGAACCCAGCCACGTTTCTCACTTCTAATCAATGTTACTTCACCCCAACCAGACTCGTCGACATTGTGAACAAAAGCAACATCATTTCTATTGAATGACAGGCATATACTAATATCCTCTGGATTTTCTAACTCCTTTGAATCAAACGTATGAACTGCTATAATGAAGAGGTATGCATAATTCGAAAGTTCTGTTGGTGAATCTTCCTTTTTCATATCTAGAGTACTTGCTGATCCATAGTTGTTTATGTGGTGTTCTTCTGTGATATCATTTAGCTCTGGTTCTATTGTGTTTATAGTATCTTCGAAATTAAAGGTATCATCTTCTAACTCATCATGTATTCCTTCCTCAATAGATGTGTTTCGTTCAGGTAGTTGAGTTACTGGAATCATTGTACTATTGTTCTTCCCTTGTATTATCATTGAAGCTCTGATAGCCTTCATTGGAGATGCATCGGTAGGTGTTCTTATCTGGTCTAAGCTTGTTGTACTTTCTTCATTAGTATCACTTCCTAATAAGATACCTAGTCCACTTTTACGTAATGGAGCCATTCTTTGTTCCGATTCATTGAGTTCAAAATCATCTAAATATACGGAATATTTAGCCTTTGGGGTCTCATCGTCATTTATATTCTCATACTGTGCATTATACAGTTTCGGCGTTTGATCATTTACTGTATTATAGTAGACATTGGCTATTGGTGTTTCATCGTTATTTTGATAAGAATGTTTTATTTCGCGTGAAGTATTGTTACCTTGTTCTTCTGAACTGTATCTAGAAGAAGTCAATTTGGCAGATATTTGGTTATCTGATGATACCTGTGAATTCTTTTCAAAGAAGAATGAGTTGGCAGTCTCAAATGATTCATTATCAGTTGTCATATTCTGGTGTATACCACTACTATTCTCTCGTGATATGTGTTTTCGTACTGCATATGGACTCTGTATGAACTTGGGTGTAGCAGACGAAATATTCAGGGACTGTGTAGGGGATACAGAAGTAGTAAATCGTTTCTCAATTCTGCTATCGGCAGATGAATGAAATAGTGGAGTTGTTTGGTTTATTGGAGAGTCCATATCCAAATTTATTTGAGCTTAATATTATATATGCGTGTACGTATGAATTATGCTTGACAATGGTCCAATAAAGGATTATGTTATAAATATCAATATCAATATCCGTATTGAGAATGATTAATATATTTCCCTGATAATTTATTAGGGCCCTTATTTAATTTATTAGTGTAGGCAATATGGAACCATTTAAATTCAAGAGCAAGAAAGCTGTATTTTGTTTTTGCATTCTCTGTCTTTCAGATATAATTTCAAATTTATTTACATTTTTCGGCCTCTCCGTTGTGAAATTCGCGAAATTGTAGCTTTTTCCAGCAGCTACGTTTCGCTCATATCAAAATACTAAATATTAGTTTTTCACCGCTGTCACAGGCACTGAATAACTAATAGACAAACAAGTATTTGAAAACACTTTCATATTATTAGCAAATTGCATAGTATTACCTACAATTTTTAATAATTTCTAGAAGTTTTTACTAGAAGGAATGGAAAAAAGAAAGTATACCGAACTTCCTAGAGGACTGCTGGAACCTGTGGCATTTTGATGTGGCGTTTACTGTTTCTGAAGTAATTCGTTTGGTATGACTTATTAAAATCGCTGGTAGCATTGTTGTTGGTCTTACATAAAGTCATAGCAGTTATATTTAGCCATACTTTTTTGATTATAAGTTAATCTATATATATATATCTACTTCAATGTTGAGTCTAGTTCAGATCTTCTACTGTTTACACGTTCCCCGTAGAAACTGTAAGTATCAGATAGCTCTGGTTTTTAAAATCTAATCGGGAGGGTTCAATATTCTTTAGGTTATAAAGGCTTGCCATGATAAATATCATGCCTGATACATACTTCCTCTATGATAATACTTCTTGAATGGTTTATGTCTATTGTAATTCTGGTATTAGTTTTCCTATTGAACTTTCTTCTTCTTTTACAATAACATAACTTCTTTCGAGCTTTTGGTTATTCCAATTCTCTGAGTATTATTCTTCGTTCTACTGTTGGAGCTCGTACTTATATAACTGATTCTTAGCTTGAAAATAATTTATTTTGCTAATTGATTCGTCTAAAGTTTTTGAAATTATTATATATCCTAAATTTCTGTTTAAGTTATTATGTCACCCAATAACAAAAGAATGAATAAAAGCCCTCTTGGAACTAGAACAAGTTTTCCCTTGTATTCCACCCAATTTAATATTCCCAGGTAGGTATTCATTTATGGAAAACATTTATCCCATATTAGTGAACTTATAACTAGTCCAGTAAGGATCATAAAGTTGAAAATAATAATACTTCATTCCTTTGATTGTCTACTCCCAAGTAAATTCCTCTCAATTATTCTTAAAACGTTTCACCAGATAACTAAAAGTTTGCATTTATACGTTACACCCTAATTATAGTCCTTATCATAATATCCGGTAATATAACTCCAAATAAAATACAAACCCAAATTACTGCAAAATCTTTTAAGTTTCAATATTTTACCAACGCTATTTCTGTCGTGACCTCGTATAAACCCATATTTCACAATTTTAAAGTACAGTGGCCCTTCAACAAACATCCGATATGGTAATATGAATTTAACAGTTGAACTTTTCTACTTGAAATATGTAAGGCAGCCTTAACTTCTAATTTTCTATACATATTTGGTTGATGTTTGATTTGCTATTTCGATATTATACCAGTTTTGGAACGGCCTAAGCATTAATGGGTTACCTGAATAGATACGATACAAAACAAGCATATATAAATGATGGGCAAATGGAGTCTTATCTATTATCTAATGAACACTATACAGTATATATGACTATAATATTTGAATTGCAATAATTTTTGTTTCTGGAAAGCTCTTGTGTCGAATACATTTCTTTTTTGAATTGAATACCCGGAATATCTCACTATTGTTGCTCGTCAAATTATGATACTCCTTCTCTCCAATATCTCATTTATCCACTTTATTAAAGGTTAAAAATTAAGCAGAAACTGATTTATTATGTGAGATACAATATTTTACATTTCGACCTCATGTATGGATAATTTCGTTCAATTTTATAAATTCTGTAAACTTTTCCACTTCATCCCTTAAACTGCTATCATTTCCTTCTCTCTCAAATAGAATTGATCCCTTAACAGATTTAGTAGCAACAATATCTTCCATACCATTGTTATCATCCTGTTTTGATTCTTCATTTTCTATTATGTAGGCTTCGTATTCAGGAGAGTCTCTCAGTATCTGTTTGCCAATTAATTTTTTGCCTCGTAAATGCCTTGTTGTGTTTTCATCACTGGATTTATTGGACTGGAAATCATCTGTCTCCAGTTCCTTATCATCTTTAAAATTATCTTGAAATTCATCAGTTTTGCCGGTATGGTTTATCTTGGCCGGTATTATGCTAGCTTCATAGCAAGGAAGATTTTCTTTGATTATTATTTTTTGTTGATCTGTCATTCTAGGGGGTTATTAGCTAGGAGAACCTTTTAATGGAATATTGTTGGTAAAATAAAATAATATTACTATTGCTATGTCGAACAAATATACTATTACTGTTTTCAAATAATGTTTTTCAATCAGACGCGTGAACTGAAAATATTTTGAGAAACCGTTTAACACTTACTAAGGTTAACCAAATAGGACATTAATTTTCAGAAAGATTCTAAGCAGTTAAAACGAAGCGTTCAGCAGCTATTTAGAGTGTATTATTGTGTTTTGAGATCTGATCTTTCTAATTTTTGTTGTATGTGGAATAACAACCCACATAATTGGTACCCTTAGAAAAAGTTATTTAACATTCGTAAAATAAGGAAATCTAAAAATACCTGAGCTTAAGGATATCATACTACCTTACAGTAGAGGAATGCCTGATAGAAAAAGCAGCAAAAAATATGTTTTAGGGTATGTACTCTAGCGGCATGTACACTGAACTAGGCTCTCTTATAAATTCGATATTAATAGTTTTCTACACTCGAAATTTGAACAGCTCCTATAGAAGTAGTGTTTGTTTGTTCAAAATACCCTATAGTATATATGGATCTGGTAATATCATGGGCGGTAAGAGTTAATAGTGCTGCATAACTTCATCCCTAAGGATGTTGGCGAAGGGCAACTGCGATACACAATCGGCCAATAGCACACATCTTGTGCCATGGCGTATGGCAGAAAATATTTAAGGGTAAGCAACTAATATAAGAGGAAATTCAGCTGTCCATTTCGGATATTATATACACATATATAAAATATTATTGCGTGGCATATTTATAATGTTATTTAGGCAGAAGAAGAATGTTTAACAGAAGTATCCACAATTAAATTAATTTCCCAGGAATTTTTTGGAAAATGTACGATTAAGTGAATGTATTTCAAAGGAGTTTCTAATAAGAATAAAATTATATGGAAACCAATTATATTTGACTGGGTAGCTCAAGATATTTATTTATTTATTTATATTTAAAGGTCTTTGATCTCATCTACGTTTTTGATTTACTTTTATCATTCCCAGAGCATGATTAATTTGGATCTGACTAGTATTAAATATTTGATTTGTTAAATACAAACAATATTCCACGTTAGGGATTATTCGTTTAGAATTGATACATATTGTATATGGAGTATTAATTTGTAAAACTCTGTCACATA
The DNA here is from genome assembly GCA_030674245.1 of Jamesozyma piceae. Taxonomy (NCBI): domain Eukaryota; kingdom Fungi; phylum Ascomycota; class Saccharomycetes; order Saccharomycetales; family Saccharomycetaceae; genus Jamesozyma; species Jamesozyma piceae. Next base: position 8,540 of record JAJLYB010000078.1, read on the forward strand.
AAATTAAAATTATATAATATCTTAAACAAATAACTTCTATCTTGGTCGAAACTATTTTCTACTTCAAAGTAAGTCTAGTTTAAAAGGATTTTAGAGGATTAATCTCCTAATTAGAGTTTAATATGACCTGAAAAGATGATTCCACGATTATTCCTCAATACCCTATTTACTCTCATATGGTCATGTAAAAAGATACATCACATTTTTTAAAGTTTTTGAGAATTTTGGTGCGTTTTTCAAGAAAATTTGCAGAAAAAGCTCTCGACAGTGCGCTTTTCAACTTCTTGACCTTAACTAAGGCAGGATTTTTTTTGGCATAAACCTCAAAACATGTTTAATGCCCCTATAGGTGTAGGTAGAGAAATCAGAAAAGAATAACCAAATTACCCAAAAAAAAAGATAAGATACATATGAAACCTAGCAATGTTAGGGCACGGCCTAAGGACAAACACACATTACAGGAAAGTTTTAATAAATTAGCTAAAGAAATTCTGGAGACAGATCTTGGAAATACAGAAAAGAAGGAACTATTGAAAAAAGTGTATGATAATTATTCGCAGATTGAAAAGCCAAAATATCCTATTACCAAAGCTACTCGAACATTCTTAGAGAAAGTATTTGAAAAGAAACAATGGTTAACAAGAGAAGAAAGACAATTGGTCGCAAGTAAATGTGGTATCACTCCATTACAAGTTAGAATATGGTTTATCAATAAAAGGTCAAGAGCAAAGTGAGTCTCACTTTTTTTGGCCTTCATCTCTCTCTCTTCTACCTAGTTAACTCTTAACCGAACAAAATTAAGAAGAATGGCTGGTTAAATTTGAGACGATACGAGGTGTAAGGGGGGGGGGGTGTTTACTCTGACATTAATTGATTTTAAACTAAAAAACGGACACCATATCTGAAGTAAAAGAGATGTGTTGCATTCTTATTCGGAGTTATATTTTTAAGGATGGAAACAACAACGTATCGAACCTTCTCCGTCTGTAATATTAACGTCAATGCAGACAATTCGTTATGACATGCTATAGCCAGATCTCTAACATAATTAATATACTTTCTATGCATACGTTCTTAATCACCTCGGTTCGAATTAGTTTATCATAGCAATTAAACAATTTGTAGTAATAATCTCAAGATAATAAATGTGAAAAAAAAAACATTAAATAATTACATTAATACGTATATACATTAAAAATACTACCAAATTAAAAGAAAATGAATGAAATAAAATCTAATATTATTAGTGTTGTTGTTCCCACTACTTATGCCACGATATTCCAGAATTTATCCCAGAATGTTTTTGGTACAGGGTCTTCCCATACAACAGCATCGATGTCTCTTCTATCGGTGTCTATATCTACATCTTCTAATTTCCAAATTAGTCTACATTTGAACCACAATTGGAATACAACCCATATGATTACAAATAGGAAACATGAAATATAAGCAGCAATGAAGTTAACAGCTTTAAATGGACAGAAAGCAGTGAAACCCTGGATAATGATGATGAAAACCATGAAAAACAATGCATAGTATGCTAAACCAGGCATTAATTTTGCTTTGAATGGTAAATCGTCTCTTGAGATACCTCTAAACTTCAATGCTTGCATGAAACGAATATGAGAAAAGGATATGAACACCCAAGCAAAAAACCCTGCGACACCTGTGATGTTTAATAGCCAGTTGAATGCTTTTTCACCACCTGTGGATGTTTCCATGTATGCCAAAGCACCAAACAATGATGTAAAGAGGACAGCCAGGTATGGAACACCTCCCTTTGTAGTACGCATGAAAAATCTTGGCGCTAAATGGTTTTTGCTTAGACCATAAAGAATTCTTGAACCGACGTAAATGTTTGAGTTACCAGCAGAGATAATTGTTGTTAGAATCACGGCATTGAAAATATCTGGTAAGATCTTTGTACCTGAGTTTTCAATAGCAATAATGAAAGGCGAGGAAGACACGTAGGAAGTGTCAGAGTTAAGTTTTGGATCGTTATATGGAACCAATAAACCAATAAAGAATAGCGAAAGAATATAGAAGAATAAGATTCTAAAGACGACTTTTCTGATGGCTCTTGGAACCGCTTTTCTTGGATTAGCAGCCTCACCAGCAGTGATACCAACTAATTCTGTGCCTTGGTAGGTGAATGCAGCGTTGATTAAAGAAGAGACCCAACCTAAGAATTGTCCCTTTTGTTTATTCTTTGCGATGATACCTGGACCAAATGCACCAGGGTGTCTCCAGTATCTGAAACCGACTGGGCCAGTGACACCTGCACCACAAACCATACAAAGACAATAGATCAGGAAACCGGTGATAGCGATGACTTTAATACTTGCAACCCAGAATTCAAATTCACCATAGAATTTGACTGGGAACATGTTCATTGCGGTTAAAATGACCCAGAAAATACTGATCCATGCTGCGATTGGAACTGCGAAGGTCCAAAACTCGATGATTTGTCCAACCACACTTAATTCCAAGGCAAAAGTAACTGCCCAGGAGAACCAGTACATATACCCGTTTGCAGCACCAAAAGCCGGGGATAGAAATCTAGCTGAAAAGACAGTAAATGAGGAAGTGACAGGAATGAAAGTAGCCATTTCACCTAGAGACTGAGTGACACTATAGACTAATGTACCCATAAATATGTATGCGATCAAAGCACCAGCGGGACCTGCATTTTCCAATGGAGTCGATAGACCGATAAATAGACCTGTACCAATTGTACCACCTAGAGCAATCATACCTATATGACGTTGTTTTAGTTCTCTTTTCATTTCAGCATCCTGGACAGAACCGTGATTGATTTCGTAGTCGTCGTCATCGACGTAGTCTTCATCACCGTCGAGTTGATGCCCTCGGGATCTTGTTGTTGTTAGGGCGTGCGATACAGCAGTTGTTGTAGTATGGAACGGTTTTTTGATTTCATTAGAGTAGTCTAGCTTCTCGTCTTTTCTCATGATGGTCTTTTGATCATCAGAAGACTCTACGGAGGTCATTGTGGAAAGTTTATATTTATGTAATTATTGGGCAGGAAGAAATAAGGATGTTAATGTTACTAAATATAGTTAATTTTTCTATGCAATTGATAATAAATGGGGAGGGGGGGAGAAAAAAATCTAGTTTCTAATATATCTATATTATATCTATCTGTTTAGACTATTAGTTATTTCAGAGTAGTATAAAATTAGAATAAAATATGATGCAATATAGTGTTTTATAATATAATATTATATCTTCTTTTGTCTTGGCTTGGCTTGGCTTGGGAGTCATAAGATAAGAAAGTTGTATTAAAGATTGATTGAATGAGCTTTGTTGTGTTATATAACTTTAAGTGAAAGAGAAAGCGAATGTTATTGAATGGAAAATTTTGCCCAACTGCGAGACGGAAATTTGAAAACCAAGAAAGAAAGAAAAAATTTTCTTGCATTGAGAGAAAAAGGAACGGATTTGTGGTGGTTGAGAGGAAGAAACCGGGCGGGTGAGGGTGAGTGCGAAGGAAGGAAGGGAGAGAGGGAAGGCACAAGAGGGGGGTGGGAAACAAGGAACGTGGAGTGAGAAACCGTCTGAGAAGCACGGGGGGAAAAAGCGAAACTAGGATTGTCACTGATCACGGTGGTGTTTTCGAGAGGCAAAATATTCTTGTTTTTTTTGTTATGTAATTTTCTTTTCTTTAAAGGCATAACACAGCGAGGGGGTGAGTGATATTTCTTTGAAAATAATTTATTGGTATTGCATTCTTTACTCTGGCAGGGCGTTGATCAGACTGTTAACGCAGGGACCAGACACAACTCTTGTCAATGGGTGGTTGTAATTGGTCACCGATTGGGGTAGAAATGCATTCATGGTGAGAATGTTGTAGTTGTTGTTATTGTCATTGTTGTATATGGGTTGGATTACGGAAACTGTGAACCGGGAGACACTAATGGCATCATCAAGGATCTTGTGTTTAGTAGTATTAAAGGGTAGTACTATATATGCTTTTCCCAGTTGGTGGTACAGATGATGATGGTTGGATAATACAGCGTGAATTGCTCTTAGTAGCTCTCCAATAGTTGTCTTACCTCTGTCGTCCGCCACTGCTAAATCGTATACTATTGGCAGTTGGTGTCTGGGTAACAATTTACATATTATACCGAGTGTGGCTGTACCGTGCCCGTGTCCGTGTCCGTACCCCTGGCTGCCGTTCCAGGACGGACTGGTTTTGTCCGTAGCGGGAGGTTCAGGAACAGACTTCTCTGTGAAATCCAGCAGCCTATGGATGTGATTTGGGTTTTTAATTAGTGGGTGGCTAGTATCGATACCTGAATCGATTATGTAAAACATAGGAATGTCTGAATCAGCAGCGACGATGACATTATCGGTGTTATTCTTCTGGGGCATGAACCGATTGTGGGGAATGTATTCTCCAAAATGTTCAATACTAATTTGCCTATCCAGTGAAATCATTCCAATTCTGGGATCCCTGTATAGTTGATTCAAGGTTGTCCTATTGAATTGTCCATGTACGTAAGAAGCTGTCATATATGAACCCCCTTTAAAACTATCGAATATATACAAATCGGACAAAGAGGTGTCAAGGCCATGGTCATCAACCACTTGTCTAACGAGGATACTTGGTCCAGGTATCTGAAGAATATAATTGATCGAGCTGGCTAGACGTATGTATTGAAAATAGTAAACACCCAAAAATATATGGTGCGTCAACATAATCAATTGACTATGTCTTATATGCGATATATTACATAAATATATTTCATATAAGAAAAAGGAATAATATATTTCGTTACAGAGTCAAATTGTCTTCAATTGTAATAAATACTTTACTACTCCAAAGCGATAAAATACTTAATACCTGTCTACTAAGAACCACAAAAAAAGGTTAAATATACCAAGAAGCCAGACAACAAAGGTGATTTCTTAGTATATCCTCTGTGGCCCCATGAGTTTGTGAGTATAAGCATAAACATCCTGATTTCATAAACAATTACACAAGACATTACTGACTAGCTACGCAGCGCAGTGCAGTGGGTTAGTCTCATGGTTCTTTTCTTGTCAAAATTCTTTCGCTATAAGTAATCTAACCTACTCGTTGATTACTCCATAAGATCCGTGTGTATTTGCATAACTACTTACCCAACACGGCAGCTATAACCTCCATCAAGTACCCACTTCCTCTTCTACTTCCATTTCCACTTCCACTTCCACTTCCGCTTCCACTTCGGGAGATCTGTATAATTCCAGACACAAAAACACGTAAAAACAACAAAAACACCACAAAAACACCACAAAATTTCCATTTTTCGAATTTTTCCCTCCCAATAAATTAGGGTGCACCCACACCCTACATACTCCGTTCCACCATCACACGTAAACTTACTCGGTGTGGTGTAGAGCGGACCTGCTATTAAATCTCCTATTCTGGTCAAACGGCCTTTCATAATCTCCGTTTCGGGTAAAAGGCAGTCAATTTTTCCACCATCAAACCCGCAAACCCACTTGCGGTTGCCTCGTTACGCTGTCTATCTGTCTGTCTGTCTGTCTGTGTCGCCTACAACAATTCTCCTAATTACTTTACTCGTTGTGTAGAACTAATTTAGTGCAATTTCAGATAGAAAAAAAAATCAGAAAAAAAAAGCAGTTAAACTTTGTTTATATGATCAATCTTTCCAACTAGAAACTCAAAGAAACAAAGGGTTCACGTCCTCTTGTCTTCTCACTACTATCTAGCTATCTGGCTACTCTCGAGAAAGAAACCCAGGAAAACTTATCGAGAATTTCCAGGTTGTAATTATATATATATATATATATATATATATATATACATATATACATATATACTACAAATTCTGTTGATCTATTTCCTCTATTCTGGTCTTGGCTAGTTATTTTCCAACTTTTATTTTTTGATTTTCTTTTCTTCTCACTTACTTATTTTACATATCCAAATCAATCAGTCTCTTCCTCCTACAACCAAGTGGTATATCTCTGTTGTGTGGTTTTTTCGTTGTTATTTCCCTCTCAAGTATTTTTATTCTCTTTTTGGTACTTGCTTACAGTTGTAAATCAGAAATTTTAAGATTATAAATCAGCCGATTCTAAAAGTAATTCATCTGCCACATTCAATTAACTAATCAGAGTTTTTACTTTCTTTCCTTATAACTTTTTTATTTCAGCTTTCAGTTTATCCGTTCACTCTTTCTAATACAATATTTAAAAAACCACCACTGTCATCACTACCCTATTTTGTTTATTCATTCATTCATCTAAAAGTTATTTGAAAACTTAAATGTTAAGAATATTTACACTGCTTCAACCATCGCTATTATATATTTAACTACCTCCCTTCTGTTTTCGAAAAAGAAAATATTAACAAATAAAAAAAGATATAACGTAACTTCAAGCTCCCATTTGTTTTTACCTGCTCCTTTATTCCTTGCTGCATTAACACACTCATATATTCATTCACTCATTAACTTATTCATTTATTTTATTTATCTATTTATTTACTCGTTTATTCAATGGCAAGAAGAAACGCTACACAATTACATCCAAACTTGGTTCAATCTGAAAGATTATCATCAGATAAATCTATAGAATGTTACAAGAAACATATTCTCTCGTTGTACAACCGTATTGAATCACAATCTACATCAATTCTAAATCCAATAATGATAGATAATCAACCTGAAATTCAGTGGGTTATGAGACCATACCTGATTGATTTCTTAATAGAATTACATATCTTCTTCGATTTATCACAAGAAACACTCTTCTTAGCTGCTCACATCGCCGATAGATACTGTTCAAAAAGAATAGTGTACAAAAGACATTATCAACTATTGATTGCAACCTCTCTTTGGATCGCTGCAAAATACCAAGACCAAAAGACAAGAATACCTTCCTTAAAGGAACTATACCTTCTATGTTACAAGATATACGACATCCAGATGTTTATCCAAATGGAAAAACATATTCTAGTGACACTAGACTGGAATATTGGTAACCATTTCACTTTGAATGATTGCTTGAAGTTATTAATTAACGATTTGAATTGTCTTAAAGGCGTACAGGTAGATGACCTTCAGACATTGACTTCCTTCTTCCTCGATCTATCTATCTATCAAAGGGATTATATGCTATATAACACATCAACTAAGACTATTACCGCAATGCTGTTAGCATCAAATATTTTAAAATTTAATAATTTCACAAATTTTATTAAAGATAGTATATTAAACAAAAATCAGTTGCAAGATATTAATAATGATAATTTTCTATTTCATTTCATCGCAGGCGATGACGAGAATTCTATTAACGACTACGACTATGACCAGGACATTCCTTTGAATTTAAATATTCAAATTAATAACACAAACTTACAAGATATTAGAAATTGTTTATTATCATATTTGAAAAATATATATGATCATAAAAATCAGCATTCTTTGTCATCATCATCTTCTGATCCTCACTCAACTACTAAAGAAGGAATTTCAAAAGTATTGTTTAAAAAATACAGTAAACTGCCAATAGAAGATCTGTTATCAAAGTTTTCAATGGAAAATAATGAACTATACATCCATTTGAACAAATTGATAAATGCGGTAAGTATTCAAAAGCAAAATGGAACTTTCGTTCAACCATGGTATGCTGATTCTATTTCAATGTTTACGGATTATTTTGTAGGTTTACAAGATATTCACTATGCTGACGACGACGATGAAGAAGGGGATGACAACAACAACGATGAAGAAGAAGATCAAGAAAATCAAGAAAATCAAGAAAATCATGCATTGAAGACAGATATAACACCTCAAACTCTAACGGTGAAGACACCGCTCGTGCCATTAATCCGTTCTACATCAACCATTTCAAACTCAAATTCAAACGTATCAACATCAACTGCGTCATCTCGTTCATCATCAATTTTCTCAGCTATGAGAGCAGATTCACCGCAGTTTATTGATACAGTTCTACCATACTCAACTAATGCATACACATCATCATTATCGTCATCTTCAGCATCATCTTCAACAACAGCCGTATCATCAACAGTATTTATAAAACATCAAAAACATATAAACTCAATTTCAGGAATGATACCACCAACTCCAGCACTATTAAAGACACACCAATCAATGAGTTCTTTTAGCGGTGTTAGTTCTACAAACATGTTTAATGCTTCTCCAGTTTTAGAGAAAGATGAATGGAAGTAATCAATATAGATACATACATACATAATATTATACACAGGTACAACTTGTGCTTTGTGCTTTGTGCTTTGTGCTTTGTACTTTGTACTTTGTTTTTACTGAACTTTATATACGTTAATGGATTGATTAGAACTTCAAAAAACACTTTATTAAATTAAAAATAACAGATGCCCAACTAATTTATTTAGCGTATTTTATTAATTTGTTTAAAGTAATCGACAATCGTTCAAACTTGAAATCAAAACAATATTTATTTTATTCCGTTTTATTAAGACATAGTCATCATATTGTCCCCCTCTTTCTCAATCATCTCGGGTTATAATTGGTTATTGCCAGCAAACTATTAAACCAACATTTTAAGCATATTTTAAAGCCTAATCATGTAGCCCCTCTTGATGGCATTATCTAATAATATTTTGAAAATAAATTAATGTTCCAGCGGGTACTTGAAAACCACATAAGTGATATCAAAGAAAATAATGAAGAATAAGTAATTTATTTCATTTGAAAAACGGTATATGTTGCACTATAAATGTTATATGATACAGGGTTATTTAAGTTTAGGAAGTATAATGTTATGAGGCTGTCCAGTAAAAGACTGTTATCCATTGCATGTTCTTCTTCGTCCTCTTCTTCTCACTTCACTTCTGATTCTTTCTCACTCTCATCCTCCCCCTCTTCCTTTTCCTCTTCCTCTTCCTCTTCCTCTTCCTCTTCCTCTTCCTCTTCCTCTTCCTCTTCCTCTTCCTCCTGCCCTTCCTCTTCTTCTATAACTATATCACTGAAAACAGATAAACTCCTAACAAAACTAAAATAGATCACAATAGCAATCATTGTACTAAATAGAAACAAAAGTACTCTTTTACAAGTTCTAATTTCATCTTCTAATTTCGAAATCCTTAAGTTGCCTTCTTTTATAAAAACGTCGTCTTTATTTCTTTGTTCTTCTATAATTTCTAGCGACTGGTCCTTCATTTGTTTAGCAAAGACCTTGAGTAGTTCAATATTATTCATCACGGTATCATTAAATACACCAACCAAACTATCAAACCGAGCTAAGTAAGTCTTTTCCAGCCCTTCAAAAGATTTAGATAATAATTTGCTTTGTTCTTCGATATACAATATCGTTAACGTAGCATTGTTTTCTAAGGTTGTAATTCTCTTGATGATATTCTTGAATATTGATTCTTCTGGACTTGAGGCCTGTAAGTTTGGAATCTTAGTATCACTCGGTAATTCGTTATTTCCAGTGGTATTTTGATTCGTATTATTCATATTTTTATTTGTATCTTTAGAAGCGATGTCCTTTATGTTTTTTGTGCTCTCTGCCAATGCGTTGTTTCTGCAACTTTTATTCATATTTAAGTTTAAATCTCTTAAAAACTCTTCAAACTTCAATGGTTCCAATCTTTCTTGACAAAAATCATTGATATCAGGCAATTGAGGTACTAAAGTTTTATTCCCTGTTTGCAAACATGAAAAATATTTTTCTAGTCTTTCAGTAGCCATACTTGGTTTCTCTTGAATATATGGGCTTGGTTTGATCCCAGAATTAGGTTGGTTATCCTTCTTAACTTCAATAGCTTTGGCTTCTCTTGGTATTTTCAAATCTTTACTATTTTTATCGTTAGTTGAGTTGTCATTCTCCTGTATTGAAGCTCCAATATTCTCATTAATAACCTTTTCATCGCCAGATTTCAATTCACTTAACTTAAACTCATCTATCATTGTCTTACCGTGTGCCCTAACTAAGGATATAGGACAGTAGAACTCATTCCCATAATGTGAAAGTATATCTACTCTTAAATATCTTGCCCAAATTCTTGGATTCTCAATTTGAAATTTTTGTAAACTTCTTGCATTTTCAGCTATAAAATCTCCAATAATAGTCCAACCATTTCCAACAACAGGAAATCTATCAGAGACAGAGAATTTAACGTTTTTAAAAATCGAAGAAAAATACTCGAAATTAGCAATATCAATCTCTTCAACAAGGATATCCTCGCATAATTCAATTACAACAAATTGGCTTGGTGCTGAACATGGATTCAATAAGTATTTATCTTTATTTTCAATCAAAATTGATGCTGCACCAACAGCCTCTGAATTTGTCTTGACAATTGTTGCTGCACAATCGATTGATGCATAATTGAATTTATGTTTATAAAGTTTCCCTTCCGGCTCTATATCACCTGAGTCATTATTATCTAAACCCTTCACTGTTTCCTTATTATCGTCATTTCCATTTGTAAAAAAGCCTAATTCGATCTCCATATCCTCACCATAGCATTCCTTATCTTTATAGCATGCAGGATCCATAGGATCTCGAACCCTTCTATTTCCGCCAACAATTTCCTGTTCTTTCAATTTCTTCCACTCCTCGAATGTAATAAATGTTCCACTGTTATTAGTGCTATTATTTGTGTATTGTTTATCTATAGACCCATTATTATTCATCGACTTTTCTGCATCACCAGCGCTTTGCTGTTGGTCTTGGCATACAGCATTACTAATGAAAATAATACCGTATATAAACAACCTCCACCATGAAAGCATATTATAGTGTTGTCGCACTTGAAATATTAATGTCAATATCGGTTTATTTTCTCTTTAAACATTAGATATTCAAGTTAAGTAATAATGAAAACACTCTGTTACTCTCATACGTATCTAGTTTTTTGAAAAATTATACTATTTGTATTCCCGAAAGCCGTTTCATTACAAATAGAGATGCGGTTTTAGAAAAGTTGCTTCGAGTAATTGGAACAGGGAAATTGAAAGTGTATATATCTGTCGTGTTATTAAATGCTTGTATTATTACATAATATCTGTGTACATATGATGTGAGTTTCTTATACATAATTTATTCCTTTTTCTCATATTTTATCCTAACAGTAAATGATCTTGAATTTGCTTTTAAGATGGTCACTTGTTCGCTGAAAGGTGTAGAAGAGATATCCACTTTTTTGTAATCATTGGATAATTTGACAAATCTTATAGGCAATAATCCAACTTTATTAACAGTACCTTTCATATCTTTTTTCGGTTTTGTTAAGGATATTTTTATTTTTTTTGGCTCACTGGGTAATGGAGCAGTTTCAGGAGGGACGGCTCCATTTTCAACATTGTGTGTTTCCTTGTTCAATGTAATTTTAATTGGCTCTGAAGCAATGTTAATTTTAACATGTGATGAAGTACTTGGTTTTCTGACAATTTTTAACCTGGGTGCGGTTAACTGGACTTTCAATATGCCATCTCTTTTGATAACAACGGTACTACCGCCAGAGTATTTTGCAATCAACTTCTTCATTCTAGGAGTTGGTAGTTTCACCTTGAAATCATCGATCAGAACATAAAGTACGCGAGACAAATCGAACAGTCGTTTTCTTTGATATACAGTTAAAAAGGGCATATGAAGTACATTCCACAAAACTTGTTTTAGGGGCTCATAATCCTTGAAAATATTTCTTAATAAAGTAACTAATCCTTCAATGTTTGAGCGCATATTGTGTTCTTTACGAGTGTAAATTTCTGGCCCAAACTCCCCAATGACTAATGCAGCTACATCGTCTTCATCATTTAAATCAATATTAGGAGGATTGATTCTATTCGTTAGGTAATCAATATCGTCATCAAACATATCGCCCATCTTTTCCTTCATAATAAAATTGATCGAAGAAATAAATACGTCAACTAATTTTTCCCGAACATAGACATCTGGGTAAAAGCATAAGGATTCAAAGAAAATTTTTATAGCATCTCTATTCTTAATACCCCCTTGTATTAACAATATTTCAAATGCATCCAATGTTATATCTTGCAAGCCTTCCCTTAACTTAAGTGTAGTCTCAGGGAATTCAGATTTGGTAAAATCCGTCTCTACACAGTGTGCCAGAATATCATTCAAATCTACAAACTCGTATAACCCAGCAATATTTAACCTTAACTTTTGTTCGAATATATGTCTAGTTATCGTTAACTGGCAACTTGAAAGCCATTTATCTAAATTTTCATATCTTTTCAATTGTTCTAAAACCAATTTCAAATAACTAGAATCTTCTCTATCGAAAATCACACATTCTACAACACTACTAATTAATGTTTTCAAATAATTGCTGTCATCATATAAATTATCTCCATTTTCATTGTAAGTCAAAATATCTAGCAAAAACTGTTTCACGAAATGCGGGCATTCATTTTGTTCATTTCTAATCTTACTTAAACATGCGGGTATTTGTTTTTGTAACAGATATTTTTGAAAGTTACTAAAATTATTGTTTTTAGGCACATTAGAATTCTCAAAGCAGAATAGGTACTGGAATATTTTTATCAAATGTCTTGGTCCTCCATCAAAATTTTCACTGGGTCTGTAAATATATTTAGCCAATGCATTGCATGCTTGTATTCTGACACCATAAAAATACCGGTCATCTATTATTGTCCTTGTTAGTATTGATGAATACACTAAAGAATTATTTAGTGAATTAGCAATAATGTCCTCATAGTATCGTATAGTTTCAATCTGTGCTTCAACATCCACATCCTGTTGCAGTTGTGAAGCAAACATATAATCTGGTTGGTTAATATATATTTTGCAAATCCACTCAAAATCTGAATCAATTCTTATCCATTCAAAGGCTTCATTTTGAACTTGTGCTTCGTTACCTTCGGTATTTTTACTAATGTCAGTCAGATTCCATGAACGACATTCATCAAAACCAGTCAAAACAACACCTAATTTTTCAATCTCCTCATCTCCGTCATTAGTATTTTCTAGTTGATCGTCTTGCAAATTAGTTAAATTCATATTCGATTTTGAACTAATCCTCTTATTTCTTAATTTTCTATATTTAGTGTTATATTGGATATCAATTTTTGTAAACGTATCCTTTACTTCAACAATATGTTCATATGGAGTACCATCAGTTTCATGAATTCTAATTGTCATTGATCCTGTGAAAAATGGTTCTATATTTCTATTTGGGTGTTCGATGTGATTCATTGCACTACTGAAAAATCCATCTTTTCCAATGACTTTTCCCTCTCCTAATTCTTCTCCTTGACATTGTCTAATACCTAATTCTACTACCATTCTTTTTTTATTGAATCTTTGTGTAACACGGAATATTGGAACACCTGCACCATAAACCCATTGATGGAAAAAAGGCTCTAATTTATTTTTATTTACACGCTCACAAATATGTTGAAAATGAGCAGCAGATAGTGAATTATTTGGTAAATCACCGGACATAGCTTGTAAAAATATTTTTGGTAGCACACGGGACATACCAAATGACCGTTCCGTCTTTGTCATTCTCTTATCAAGTATATATAGTACCATTGGTGCCTTTAATTTAATAAAATCCAAATCATTACTAGTCATTGAGATGGGCCTCGAAGCACCATTGAAAGTTGTTCCTATAGGTGGTTTTTCCCAATCTTTCTCTACAATTTCTTCGCTTCGCATCTTCAATCGGTATTTAAATTCATTATTTCCGTATAACATTTTATTGAATTGGAAAACCATATAACCTGCCATCCCAAGACAACACCAGATATCGTTGAAATCCATAGGTGTAATATTAACACCCGACCATTGTGTGGCAAGGGACCAAGCTAATTTTTCGGTAGTGGTAAACATTGGCTCTATCAACATTGGTTGGTAAAGTAATCGAGTGTTGCATAAGGTAATACTAGCAAAATCCATAGTTGGATCAATTAATGTTGGCAAAAATACAAGTGAATATGAAGTGAATGGATATGAACCAAATTCTTTCGAATAGAAGTCCATTATCTTTTGGCATACTATTGTTGAGTTTATCACCGTCTTTTCGTCTATATCTGATGTTGGTAGTGTATATACCTGGATAGGAATTATATCATTTGGATCAAAATCATCTATTACGTCATTATCATTATGTTTGTGGTTATCGTTTGTGCCGTATTCGTCATTTTCATCTTGTTCTTCATCCAAAGATTCGGTGTTTGTTGTAATAGAGGGAAGAACCCAAATATCAAAAGCTCCAATAGCCCAACCAATATGATGTGGAGCTACGGGATTAAAAATCTGAAATGAAAAAACTTTCTTTGATAAATCTGTCGGATGGGCTAATTCTTTAATAGTTGAAAATTCGGAACAACACACCTGTATATCTCTATTATATGGGTTATCTTCATTTTCTTCATCTAATATCTCATAATCTTCTTCTTCTTCTTCGTCGTTGTTATCTTTTGGCTTGGCTTCTGACTTTTTTATCTTGTTAATATTATCCTTATTTTCTGTTTCTTCTTGTTGCCCTATGATTTTGGTTGTTCCTATATCCTTAACTTTTCTAGGCACACTTATTTCTATTTCCCATGTCGATTTTTCATCTAATGTATTTGTACATGGCATCCAATAAGATGCGGAAGTACAAAGTTCAGAGTTTGTAGTATAGGCATTCCATAATTGTGGTTGATCCTCGAGAATTGTATCAAATTTAATACCTGCAGTTGGGTTATTTATTTCATATTCAACTTTTATAGTTAAGGGCGTAAACACGGCGTCATGTGAAGCAGGAGTGCCCCGGATGGACGGTGTTATTGGAGTATAGTTTGTTAGAGTGTTTGCATCCTGTAATGTTATCCTGATTGAAGATGGAACTTTAATAATAAGTTGTGACTTTATAATATCTTCAGGGTTTTCATTTAAATCTGCAAATTTTCCTCGGTAGAAATGAGATTGTTCAATGGAATTATGTGAATATAGAATATCGTTATCCGATTCTAAATATTTTTGCATCAGCGATTGAGAAGGGTTGTCATGTATATAGTTATCACATCTTCTATTTTCTATTAGAACATCTGTGATTTTCATGTCTTTGCAATCCAAAGTAATATAATCTAGGTTTTGTATTAATGGAATTAATATAATATCGGCTGTACCTTTAATGGTATGTGTGGATAAATTAACGTCTAATTGAACACGTTGATGAGCAATTTTAAATGTGCGGAAATCTGTTGCTTCCAATGCAAAAGGTTGGGATTGATTACCCTTTGGTGTTGCCCCGATTGAATAGGACATACTCGCCAACTTTTATCTTGAATAAAAGGGAAAGATCAAAAGTGTTCTTAAATTATTATATTTCAAATGATCTTAACTATGCAGATCCCTATAGGGATTGGTTTATTGAAAGAATGTCTTTGCTTACTTACTATTTTTAAGTAGTAACATCAATATATCTTGCAATATTTTGTTAAATTTCCACCTACAACTTTTTGATATTTACATGTTTTGCCGAATTAAGAAAATTTTCAATATAACAATGAGTTATTATCCGGGTAATATTAGATTATCACGTGAAAAGGATACTCTAGTAAGGTAACGGTTGAAAGAAACAAGTAAATTGGAACAATACTAGTGTATTGGTATTAATTGTTTTAATATGTGTTTGTTTATATATTCTGTGTTTGTATTCTTAATCCATTTTCTCAAGAATATAGCTCGATTTTGTTTGGACGTGGTTCAGTATAGGTACAACCCTTATTGCACTTTGAGGTTCTAAAGAAACAATATTTGTTTTGAAATAATAAATTGATTATAAGATGTATTGTGTCAAAATTGTTTTTTACTTAATAATTTCTTAAATGTAATTATTTGTTCAATTTTACCATTTGTTTGTACTTTTGTTTATATTTTGTTATTTCCTGTTATTATATAAAAGTGTTCAACAAAACAAAATAACAAATGCAAAATTCTCAAACACTATATATATATAATTGTAAAATAGATTAACTGAAATAATGAGGAATGATAATATTATTTTAAATATTTTACTGATAGGATGTACCATATATTGTACTATACTGCTGGAACTCTAACAAGATATAGAGACTGCATATGAGACTATAATGACATTACGATTATTCTCGAAAGTTCTAAAATCATTATGAAAATATGGGTTTATACTACGGTTTAACTGTCTATATAGAGTGAGTGTACTATAAGAAGAGAAACTAATAAAATGTTATAGAAACTTCTAGAAGAAGAACTGATTTTGGAGAAAAACCTAAAGTATGAAAGGATGGATAATGTTTAAGAAGATAATGAAGCTATTCATCAATACACTTATATACAATTTATAAGGAACCAGAAGAATTAGTAATTATTCAGTATACTTATTTATTCAGAATAATAATCATTTATAGAAGTATTTCATTATAATAAATTAATGTCGGATCTGAAAAATACCTATCATTACAAACATTTTAAATAATAATTCTTAATAACTTAAAGTAGTCGAGTATACTAAACAATTTTGATTATATTTATTAGCGATATTATTTAATATGGTTTACAAAGCGATCTTAGTAACAAAATGGTTAATGCGTATGAATTCTATCAATAATAAGAATAATATTAATAAAATTAAATCCCGTTCTATATATTGCAGGGTATGACTATAAATGTATAAATGAGAAAAATAATTCTTGATATCAAACTTTTAGATCGTCATATTCAACAAACTTACCCTTTTGCGATCCCAACAACTTTTCTTTTCTTCTTTTCAAGAAATTTATCGCATTGCTACTAAACGCAATCCAGATTAATACCAACCATAACAAAGAAAGGACAGTAAAAGAGACAAAATACAGTTGAATATGTGTAACAAAATGTGATTTAAGCATATATTCTATTGACTTATTATAAATCTCTGAATCTAACGAAAAACCATAATTAAAATAACCGAGACCATACTTTTTTATTGCTTTGAATTCACCATCATAAAAAGTAATTGGATTAAGGACATAATTAATGTTATTAGTATCATAGAATGCATGCTCACGAACCAATGCATCATCAACATGGGTTGGTATCATTATATATAATTATTGCCAGGAATTTCTTGATATTGCTCGATAAAAAAAGTAGCGTGATATTGGAAAAGTATGGAAAATGTAATATAATGTGATAAAATAAATTAATCACAGTATCTTTCACTGACTTAAAAATATTATGTATATTACCACTTATATTAATTTAATATTTTGGAAGCTGGGTTCCTTATCTCCTATATATATCTATATATAAATATTACATCTGATTCAAATTGCCTTTTTATTTTTAGCAGTCGTAACAACCCATTCTTCATTCTCTAACTTTGAGTCTTGGCGATTGAAAAAAATAAAGTTTTTTTTAGTTCGATGTGGTAAAAGTCAATGCGCAACCATATTGAATGGATACCGAGGCCGCTGCAACCGAAACTAAGATTGTTATCTATGAATCCCGCTATAATTAGATTATATATAATACGTCATATATCGCTATATACAATACATCATCTATCAATATATATAGATGAGTACAAAGTAGGGGAGGGTGTTATCATTCGTGATAAGACTCTAATTCTTTTGTGTAATCCAATACAATGAGGTCAAAATCATCCAAGAAGAAATCATATAGTACCCAAGAAGGCCATATGGTACAAAGATGCCAAAGAGCATGTGCATCAATTTGATAATCGTAAGAAAAGAAGTCAAACAATTCTAAAGACATAGCCATTGCGGTAGATACGACTAGTATAACAGGAACAAAACACAGTTTAAATGTAAGTTTTGCTTGTGACAAATAAATTGATGTCTTGCGTTTAATTCGTTGAGAATTTAGATATCTATAATTTTGGTATGCTAAACATATTAATAAAATATATTGCAAAACACCAAAAAAGATATTAAATCTCATATTATATGTATAGGACCAATCTATGTATAGCCTCAGAATGTGAAGGGTAAAAATAAATATTACGGACCCAGTAAAATACCTGCCCAAACGAGGATGCTGATCCAAATGAGTCATACGTGAAAATATAGCGTGAAATCCTGTTAGTACGGTCATACCAGCAAAGAAATAATCACACTTTTCTGTTATAATCAAATCCCTCCAGTGGAAAATAGTTGATGCAGTCCATGCAAACATACCAGCTATTGCTACGTAAGAATAATTTTGTAAAATCTTTGCTTTGCTAATATTTTTACTTGATTCCTTGAATTTTGATATTCTTTTCATCAATCTAATAAGCGCATAATAATGTGGGAAAAAATTACCTATACTAAACAATGTCGAAAACAATTCTTGAGTCGTCAGAAGCCTTAGGAAAGGCCACTTGCCATGGAATTGATACATTTCATCTTTATCCTCAATTCTTTGCTTAGTAATGATTTGTTGACATTGATAATCACAATCTGCTATACAATCCCAAAATAAAAATGTAGATAATAATTTGGGTGTTTCTGTAAATTTATAATTGGCAAATTCATTGGTTGCTGGATCAATCCAATCAATTTCTGAGTATGGACATTTTCTCTGATATTCACATGAATAACAGCAGTCTATAAATTCATCTAAATTATCACCTGGTGAGGCTACTACGCTAGGTGAAACCAATAACAATGGAATTGCTAATCTCCAAAAAAAAATACAACAGTATGATATTCCGTTTCTCATAATGTACTTATTAATTAATCTATCCTTGTTCAGCTCTCTTCTCTAGTAACAATAATTTTTAGTAATTCAAATGCTGTCTTTTGTTTATTTTTCACAGTGCGTAATTTTATTTTTACTTTCTAATTTTGTTTGAGCCTGTTGTGAAGAAAAATCATTCGGTACGAGTAGCATATTGAATTAACATTTCTCTAGATTTGATAATAAAGTCAACCAGGTTATTCTGAATGTTTAATATGCTTTCTAACGATTCAATATGAGTTTTCAATGTTAGATTTGGTACTGTATCTATTATTTTAAAACTTTGGCCTGAAACATCCAGCGTTAAACTACACGATTTCTGGATATTTTTATCATCAAAATTATGAAATTGGAAAATTAATGTGCCGGTTTGTGACGCATCTATAGTCATACCTAATAACTTTTCATATAGTTTAACCTCAGGATTATCCTTTTGACGCTGTTTCTGTAGTCTTTCTCTTTGTTCTCTTATCATATTATTCTTTTTACTGATCATTTCATCTAGTTCATTGGACTCCTTCAATAATTCATTTTTCATTTGAACTAATCTTTTCTTTCTTAATTGGTAGTCTTGAAATTTTTCTTTGGATTCTGCATTATCACTCTTGTACTTCTCAATCTTTTGTCCCAATGCTTCAATTTCGGTTTGCTCAGTTTGGTATCTTTCCTTTAGCGACTTTTTCTGCGCACGTAGACCATCAATGTCTTTCTTAAATAATTCAATTAGTTCAGATATTTGATTCATTTGGGTTGTCAAACCTTCATCTACATCATTGGCAAATGATATCATTGATTCTTTAAGTGATGAAAACTCGTTGATTTTGGCCTCCATAACGAATGTAATATAATATAGTATTTTAAAACTTTTTCCTATTGCTGAAATAAAAATAACAAAACTTGAATTTAATTCTAGAATATTCTAATTATATTTCTTGACCTATCCAGTGGTCAAACAGCAATTTATAGGTTCGATGATTCACGAAAACAGTTGTTTCTACTTTGTCTTTTTGTTTTATTTTGTTTTGTTTTGCTTTGTTTTGTTTTTCTTGTATTGATGCCAAAATTTCAACTAATTTTATTGTAAACAAAAGGCACGAACGAACAAGGAACAACACCGGAATATTTGGCACACCCATCATCAGACTGCCTTACGCCTACAAATAAATATATCGTATAAATAAGAGTGACTTTTGTAAAATTTATTTGCACTCGCTTCTATTTATCTTTCTTAAGAGATACAGACTTTTTTGACAAGTAAAATTTATCCTGAACATTCAAGCTTATAAATTTGAACTATATATATATTCTTCTCTTCTTTAAAGCAGCGGTAACAACAACCAGTAACATATCTCCTAGAAACCGAAAATAAAAAATAATCACTCTCGTAATATGTCTACAAATACAACACCGCTTACTGCTAGCTCGAAGAATTCAAAGGATAAGGCATCACACACTGTTAAATTTCTAACATTCAATACGTGGGGTCTTAAATATGTTTCCAAGCATCGTAATGAAAGACTGAGAGCAATAGCGGATAAACTTGCTGGAATATCAAAAGATTCACAACTTCCAGGACTTGAATCATTGGATTCAGACCCAGAAGATTATGATATCGTTGCACTTCAAGAGATTTGGTGTAAAGAGGACTGGGATTACATAATATATCGTTGTAAAGAAAAATTCCCATACCAAAGAATATTCTACTCAGGAATTATTTCAGGCCCAGGCCTCGCTATTTTATCAAAGATCCCCATCGAGTCTACATTTCTCTATAGATACCCGATCAATGGCCGTCCTAGTGCTGTTTTAAGAGGCGATTGGTACGTGGGAAAATCCATTGCTGCGACTGTTTTGAAACCAGTTAACGATTCTACTGCTCCTTTGGTTATCATGAATAGTCATATGCATGCTCCATATTCTTTGACTGGAGATGCGGCCTATTATTGTCATCGTGCATGCCAAGCTTGGGATTTTAGTAAGATGGTTAATTTGTACAAGCAAGCAGGTTATGCTGTAGTTGTTGTAGGCGATTTAAACTCAAGACCTGGTTCACTGCCACACAAATTTTTGACTATGGAGACAGGATTAGTGGATTCGTGGTTACAACTTAATGGAGAGCAGGATATCTTGGAAATTTCCAAAATGAATCCTATAGATCAGTTAAACATCGGATGCACCACCTGTGATTCTACATTGAACACATGGAGAGCACAGAGAAAGCCAGACGAAGCTTGCAGATTAGATTATGCATTGATTGACCCGGATAGGTTGCAGACTTTGGATGCTGGAGTTAGATTTACTGAGAGAATACCACAAGTGGGAAGCTATTCCGATCATTTCGCTTATTCATGTACTCTGAAATTACTTCCAACGAAGAACAAAACAGATAATCCTACCTTGTTACATGAAAGTAGAGAATCCCTCCTTCAAAGGTTTGCCTCTTATGAAGAAATGATTCGTTGCATCAATGAATACATGAAGACTGCAAAGAGCAAAAAGTTTTTCAGAGGATTACACTTTGTAATCTGTGTAATTCTATTAATTGCGGCCCTGATAGTGACTACATTTACTTCTAATAAAGCAGCCTGGTCATCTATATTCTGGGTATTATTTGCTACAATTGTTTCTGTAACAGGGCTAATTGGCGGTATACTTTCTTTCTTTTTTGGGAATAGAGAAATCAGAGCATTAATAGAAGTTGAACAAGAAGTTCTTGATGCAGAGAGATATATGCAAACATTATTAGAAAGTAGCACTACTTAGCTGATGTGATATTACCTTATAGCAGTCTTCATACCACAATGATATTTCATTAACAATTTTTACTAAATTAAGTAATGTAAAATAAGTTATGGTCTTGAAACCGTTACTAGATATTTGATGTGCTAGCGCAGCTACAACAACATTTTCGGCATTTTCTGCTTTTTGCGCCGCTCTGTCAGATGAGATGAGAGAGGAAGAACAAAAGGGGGGGCAAGATTTCAACAAAAAGGTGTTATATAACGAGGATTTGAGAAATTAAGCTTTCTACCTTAAAAATCTAAGGAACAATTATTATGACTAAGTACTTCTATATAGTATTTAATTGATTAACTAATAAGATATAATTCTATAAATTAAAAATATAACTTTTTCTTTAAATCAAGACTCACTCTTTTATTTTTATCTACGAGAGGCTGTTACAATAAAAGACAGAAACCACATATAGAAACCACAGTATCGCTCTTGTACATCCTTTTAATTAATCAACACAACAGTAGGCCTTAAGCCACATTAAATAGAAAAAATTATCAAGATTCATAATATAAACTAATACACATTATAATGCCACAACAAAAGGAAGCAGAAAACAGCTCAAGATTGAAATCCATTCTTTCCAAAAAAAGAAGTGCTTTAACTTCAGAAAATATATTAGGTGCTAGTTCACAGATGATAATAAATCCAGCTAAGAATAATATTCCGTCTATCGTAAACCCAGTGAAGCTAACCCAAGAAGGACTTTCGAAATCGATTTCAACGATAAAACAATTTAAAGATGACTCAACAATATTATCTGCACCAGGTAATCTTTTAGAATGTGCAGTTAAAGAAGTTTTGCCTAATAGCGTAACTGCCAAGGAGTCAACTGAAGAAGATGATTTAGCCAAGTCAAAATATATGATGAGGAGTATCGCAGGGCTATTGTCAACGGCGAGTGTGTATGTGGGTATGGATAACGCACAAAAAGCGGAGGACCTAGGACTGGATAATGATGCCAATGAAGCCAATGAAACAGGTGAATTGGAAACAAACGAAGAAAATAAAGTTGATCTGAACCAAAGACTTTTAGAATCAAGACGTCCAACATTGTTTGAGATTTCTGTCGTTCCAAATTATTCAAAAAATACGGATGGTAATAAAATAAGTGGATCAGAAACAGTTACTGATTCTGAAAGTAAGGATAATTCAGAATCTAAAACAGATTCTGAACAAGAATTCAAAAATTCGTACATAGCAAAATTGAGAAAAGAATTCAAGTTTAAAGAAGATGAAGTTTTTGTGTATGGATCAACAGCTTGGTTTCTCAAGCACGTATTAGTACAAGGACATGTTTTTGTTACTAAACACTTTTTTATTTTTTTTGCATATCTTCCTAAGGATAATGACGAGATAAAGACAGAAGGTAACCTAAATATTAAATCGGGTCTGAAAGGGACTACTAGGTATTGGTGTGTGTTAAAAGGGAGTGTATTTTCCTTATATGCAAATTCTACTGAAATCTATTTCCCAGTTTTAACCATTGATTTAAGAAATATCACTAAGATTGAAATTAAAAAGAAGGCCCCAAAGTTTGAAGAAACTACAAATAATTTCAATATCATAACGAATGAAAGGACATTTAGGTTTGTAGCAGACTCCCCACAATCTGCTACTTCATGGTGCAATTCTTTAAAGAGAAGAAAATTTGCTGCTGAACATTCCGATAATAACAGTATCAGTTTAAAAATCCCTTTAAAAAACCTTTTAGAATTAGAGGACGAGGAATTAATGAGAAAATCCATAACTCTAAGATTACGTGCATTAGAAAGTAAACACACCTACGCAATCGATGATTATATTTTTATGTTTTTAGATGGATCAGGAACCCTATTAAAAAATCACATATTAAGACAGTTAGAACAGTTAGATATACAGGGAATACCCATTTTGTATAAGCCCCATGATGATAATTCAATAAAGGATGACAAAGATCCCGATAAAGATAAATCTAAAAAGGATGTATCCCCTATCAAACAAGAAGAAGAGCAGCTGGAAAAACTATCAAATAAGAGTTCTTCCACTTTGCCTCAACCTTTACCAAAAATGCAGGCCCCCAAAGAAGATATTACATCCAAATTTGAAAAATTTAGACATAGAAGTGGTAGTTGGCTGCATAAACCCCTCTCTCACACTCGTTCTCGTGCAAGCTCATTTTACAAGCATTCGGATGATTCCAAAATCGAAGAGAGTATACTTGTTGAAAGCTATAATAATGTGTATGATTCAGAATTTGCACAGAAAGATGATGATAATAAAGAATCAACTGACGACACTCTCAATAAATATACTGGGTCAAAACGAGAAAAACTACACGAATGGACTACAAAACCTTTCAAAAATGCAACGGAAATGTGGAGTGGAAAACCAGTTCATTATAAAAATGACATAATTGATTTTAGTAAGGATGGTAATTCTTCAATTATAAAAGGGAAAGAAAATGTTTTAGCAAATGAACGATTTTTAACCCATTTTAAATTGGATGATGATGCATTTTTGATCAGCTCTTATTATGCGTATTTGAATAGAAATGTTCCAGTTTATGGCAAACTATATTTGGGCAATAATGTGCTATGTTTCCGATCTTTAATACCTGGGTCGAATACTATAATGAACCTGCCTATTAATAATATTGAAACATGCTACGAGGAGAGTGGATTTAGATTTGGTTATTCTGTCTTAGTCATTGTTATCGGAGGCCACGAAGAACTATTTTTTGAATTTAGCTCTGAGATGGCCAGGGATGATGTTAAATATCTTCTCTCTAACAGAATTCAGAAATTTGAAAAGTCTTTATCTTTATCAGGATTAAATTCTAAAGACAGCGATATCCCCACAGACAAATATATGGGCATCCCAGGTAATCATGAAACTGAGAATGCGAAACTACAACTTTTTGAAAATAAGATGTCAGCAGAAGGATTTGATGTCCCTTTCTTAATTGATCAAAACCCAAATTTCAAGACTACAATAAGTACAACGAAAACTTATAAATTCGGTCTATTAACTATTGGGTCACGGGGTGATGTACAACCATATATTGCACTAGGTAAAGGTCTAATTAAAGAAGGTCATGATGTGACAATTATAACCCACAGTGAATTTCGGGAATTTGTTGAGCAACACGGAATAAAGTTTAAAGAAATCGCCGGGAACCCAGCCGAACTAATGTCATTAATGGTTGAACATGAATCATTGAATATTGGTATGTTGCGAGAGGCTTCATCTAAATTTGGTGGATGGGTTACCGACTTACTTAATACCGCTTGGGATGCCTGTAAGGACGCTGGATTTGATATTTTGATCGAGTCACCATCTGCAATGCCAGGTATTCATATTGCTGAAGCACTGCAAATTGCATATTTTAGAGCATTTACCATGCCATGGACAAGAACAAGAGCATATCCACATGCATTTATTGTTCCTGAACAAAAGCGAGGAGGTAATTATAATTACTTAACATACGTTCTATTTGAAAATGTTTATTGGAAAGGTGTCAGTGGACAAGTTAACAAGTGGAGGGTGGAAAGTCTAAAATTAGGTAAAACCAACTTATATTTACTTCAACAAAATAAGGTTCCATTCCTCTATAACGTTTCTCCAACTATTTTCCCTCCATCAGTAGACTTTAGTGAATGGGTAAGGGTTACTGGGTATTGGTTTTTGGATGACAAGAATAATTATACACCACCAAAAGAGTTAACTGATTTTATTGTTAAAGCCAGGGAGTTAAACAAGAAATTGGTTTACATTGGATTTGGCTCTATAGTTGTTTCAGATCCGGTAAGGATGACAAAAGCTTTAGTTGAGGCAGTACAAGCAGCAGATGTTTATTGTATCCTAAATAAAGGCTGGTCAGAAAGATTAGGTGATAAGACAGCCAAGGATATCGAAGTAAAACTTCCAGAGTGTGTCTTTAATTCAGGAAATGTGCCACATGACTGGTTATTCCCTCAAGTAGATGCTGCTGTTCATCATGGTGGATCAGGCACAACAGGTGCCACACTAAGGGCAGGTGTACCTACTATTATAAAACCATTCTTTGGTGATCAATTTTTTTATGCACAAAGAGTTGAAGACATTGGCGTAGGGATTGCACTGAGGAAATTTAATTACAAGAGCTTAATGACCGCATTAAAGAAAATTACTACCGATAAGAAATATTACGATAAGGCACAGGCAATCAAAAAAAGAATTGCAAAAGAAGATGGTGTCAAAACTGCAATTAGTTGTATTTACAGTGAACTCGACTATTCAAGAAGTTTAATTTTAGCCAAACGAGGAAAAAAAGCTAATATGAAGACCGATGTAAAAGAATTTGTTTCTGCAGGAGCAAATAGTGCAAATACTCTAACGAACACCATCGAAAATATGATTCCTGGTGTTAATATCGGCAGTAGCGATTCTTGGATTTTACTATAGCTAAATTTTCATAGAAGTAATTATACAATAATAATATATATATTTATAGTAATAGGTATCAACGAATACAGTAAATATTTGAGTATTGAAATTAATATATATATATATATATGTGTGTGTATTTATAGAAATATATTACATAGGTGTATCATATATACAGATAAAATAAATAAGGAAATAGTTTACTAAATATAGCTAAAGAAAGCCACAGCAAAGTATGATACCTATTAATATAGGTCAGAATTAAAAATAGTCTTATTAAGAATAAGGATTTTTGGCAGGAGTTGAAGGCATAAATTGAGAAAACCCACCCGAATTACCAATTGGCGGTTTTCTAATATTGTTTCTATTATTTAACGAATTTCCAGAATTTGAAAATTGTTGATTTGCCGTACCATATGGATGATTAGATGGTACATTTGGTGGAGTATTACCTCTTTGCTGGAATAGATTCTGATACATATTTCCATTTCCGGCGCCTTGTTGTAAAGGAAGTGAACGTGCATTAAATTGTTCATTATTTGGCGGATATTGATTCATTGGAGGTTGACGTTGCCTTGATGAAGTATATTGCTGTTGTGGATTCACGAACTTTGAAGAAACTAATGGATTTGATGCTTGATTTCTATTCATCCCATTATTTTGATTCGTTGGCATTTGCTGATGCATAAATGGTCCGTTTCTCATATTTTGTGGTTGGCTGTACGGAGTTTGAATATTCCTTTGTTGGGGATTCTGTTGGTTCATTTCTCGAGCTTGCTGTTGATACATATTTCTTGGAACAGGTTGTGACTGTGGCATTTGTTTATTAGGTTGATTCATAATATTTCCATTCACAGGGTAAATA
This sequence comes from Jamesozyma piceae, assembly GCA_030674245.1. Classification (NCBI taxonomy): domain Eukaryota; kingdom Fungi; phylum Ascomycota; class Saccharomycetes; order Saccharomycetales; family Saccharomycetaceae; genus Jamesozyma; species Jamesozyma piceae. The sequence continues at coordinate 35,331 of JAJLYB010000078.1, forward strand.
TCACCATCAACTGACTTATTCACAGATTGATTTATATTAACTGAAATTTGAGTGTATTGACTTAAGTCTGCTGATGCTGTCGAATGAGGAAATCCTTCTTCGTCATCATTTACAGGTTTTACTGAAGTCTTGCTGTTAAGATTCAAAGAAGCATCTGTAGAGTTTTGTGTATAAATAGTTTCTTTCCCAAGCATTTCATTTTGTTCTGCATAATCAGGATCGAAGACATCAACCTCATTACTTCTATTATTAGCTTTAGTATAAACGTTTGAGGTATCCCTATCTATGGTAGTATCGTTATTTGATTGATTTAAATTCAAATTGAAATTCAAATCGTCATTAAAGTCATCCTTTAAATCAGCTAGCCCATCATTATGAAGGCCCTGCCTTCCCAAATGAATATTCTGAGCTTGCTCACCATCAAAGCCAATTGCACTAATCTTTTCTGCCAATTCATGAAACTCATCCATCAAATCAAAACTATCTTGGTTACTGTCTTTTGGAGAGTTCAGTTCCAACGCATCTTGTGATTCTGCAGAATGAAACCCATTGTCATCACTAATGGAATTTCTACTACTACCTGAGTCTCTGAATTTTGAAATTTCAAAATTTTTCCGTTCCATTGTTGAAGCCATGTATTTTTCATAAGGACTTTCAGCGGTTGAAGACTTTTCCAATTTAGATGCAGAAGTAGCCTCGGTAGTAATTTCTTGTGGTTGATGTTCTGATCCTTTATCAACCAGAGACATACCAAACGGTGAGATTGCATATTTGTCGTATATAGCTCCCAAACCTAATTCAGATTGTCTATTCGATACATCAGCAGCGCTATAGTCTTGTGAGTATGATCCTTCATCTGTTCCGCTATTATCTTCTATAGAAAACTTGTTCAAATTGGATGCTTCAAGTTCAAGCTGGCCTGGGACATTTAATCTGTTATGCATGCTTACTTCATCCCTGGCGTTTGTATTATTTCTCAACGGAGCGCCGTTGATATCTATTTCTGTATATATGTTATTCATGTTCATCCTTTCATCAATAGAGGATGTCGTGTTGGTATTTGTTTCGTTAATATTAGGCATGGAAGCTTTTCTGACTGACTCAGAGGAAGAACCAATATGATAACTAGAGGATGTTGGTGTCTTGACAGAGTTACTATTCACGACTGATTTGCTTGCGAAATATGAAGATGACATAGTATTTGTACCCCTAAACAATTCTTCTGCATTAATACTTGGTGAAGACGAAGATGCAAGGCCGCTGGCTTCCGAACCACATCCTGCATAACCATTATTTAACATACCAACTAACATTTCATTAATACTATCCCTCCAATCTTGATTACTCCAAGATGAAATGGAACCATCTTGATATCTTACAATAGATAAAACATCTTTGGTCTGTAGATAATGAATGTTTGGTAGAGTTGGCAATGCGAATAATAAGGAACTTGGATCATCTTTACTGGCAACCAAATGCTTTGGTCTCCCATATAAGTTAAATGTATTCATTGCTGGAATTAAAAATCTAATAATGGTATCGTAACCTGGAACACCTTGATGCTTCTCAGGCATAATAAAAATAGTCTTTCCTTCTGGTTCGTCATCTTGATCGAATATGGTAGAACCTTCTACTTTAACAATTGTCGATGTATCAATTAATTTTGGGGAAGAAGGGTAAACGGCATATATTGCTGTAGCACTTGTTACAGTTGCCATTGGCTTAGTCTTTTTGGTCTTTTTATCACTTTCAAAAAATTTGATGGTTCCCATCTTCTTTTTCTTACTTCCGTTTTGTGTGATTACTACATAACAACGTTTCCAGGGCATACCAGAGCCAAACCTTACACTAACCCAATCTGTATAATTGTATTTATTATCCGCAAGAATAGTTTTAATGTCACCTAGTTTTCTACCTCTGCTAGATAAAAAGGCACCTGTATAAGCTTCTTGTAGAGATGTACATTCGTATAAACTTAACCTTATTGCAGCATTCCACTCTTCAAATGATTCTTGGTCACTAAATTTCAGGAAAAATCTGTTTTTCAAAGTAGTCGAAACCACAAGGACGTTATCTAACGAGTTATCACTATTTGGTGACATGATTTGATCATTTATATCAAGTAATCTAATGACTGCATCTGTAAAATTGACATATGTTGGTTTAGAGGCTAGTTTTTTCAATTTACTGTTGAATTCTTTAGTTTCTGATAATTCTTTAGCGTCCCATAGAGCAAGTTGTGTTCCTAATAGGACTGCGTAAACTTCTTTCCATACCCGATCAGCTGGCGTACCGTCATTTTTTAAATCCTGCAGTACAAGAATGACACCCTTCTGATATCTTCTATGTGCTTGAGCCGACAGTAATGTGATTATAGGGACTAATTCTGGGGATACTTCTGAATCCTCTGGAGGTATAAATTGTGGTAAATGAGGGGAAGAATCACCACTAGTGAACCTTTTTGTGAAAGATGATGGTGATCTGAGAGTTGGTGTTGATGACGCAGATGAACTGGAGTCCTTATTGAAAAAATTTGGAGTCTTTGGCAAACTTGGGGATTTAGATCCCGAAAATAGTCGTTTCATTAAGGTAATATATATAGGTATATATATATATATATATATATCAATGTGCAACTAGTTTCTTTTATTTAATAGTTTAATATTAATATTTAGCATAGGCTATGCTTGCAGAACTATCTTTTTTGAAACAGAAGAAACCCTTTTCAAAAGAGTTGACGTTATTTTTATGTGTTATTAGAGGTGTATATGTTTGGTCAAACGAGTTTTACTTGTCGAATATTTTGTTTTGCTACTTTCTTGATTTAATTTATATTTTTTCCAGATTAGTCATGAAATATTCTACTAATTCATTTTCCAATTTTAGTTTGCTGCTTTCCGTTCAAGGGAAATGAAAAATGGAAATTGGGCAAAAAGGTAAACAAAGCAGTTTGTACGAGAGAAAGAAACGCACAGAGATACTGCAAAGTTATTTTTACCTGAAGGGTTTTTTAATGGCATACACTCTCTACAACGTGGGTGTATGTATTGAAAACTTTCTACTTGAGAAGGTGATGATCTACAGGGTATACCATCTAAAAGGATGGGAGAGAGGAGAGATCACCCTCATTATTAAAAGTGAATAATTTATTTGATTTTGCTTGATCTTGTCATGACGTGATATAGTCGAAGTGGCTGTACGATGATAAAAAACAAAACACATAAACGAAAGTATTGGAATTCGTATGCCGTTCCAACCTCTCAAATCGGTGATCCTCTTACTAAGGAACAGTTCACGGAAATATCATCCTATCACTTTAGGATCAATAAAACTCTATGATTGTGTTTTTAATGAAGGTGTTGTTTTATTACCTATATACTATATTAACCTAATATTATATAAAATAAAAAGTTACGAAGTAAATTATACCTTGTTTTTTGGCTATAGAAAGACCACTTATAAATCTTAAAAAAAATATTAATTAAATAATTAAAATATCATTTTACTGAAAATAGTTTAAGCGGAAGCAGACTTAGCAGAACCAGATTGGAAACCGTTCTTGAATTTTCTAGAGACATGCTTTAAGTATCTCATTCTACCGGTACCAGTGGTGGTTCTTCTCTTGGACTTAGCACCCCAGTTGTAAGATCTGGTCTTAGCAGCTGGATAACCACAAGCTGAACAGGTCTTCTTTTGAACATGGAATGAACGACGACCACATCTGTTACATAAAGTATGAGATTTGTTGTGTTTCTTACCGAATGAAGGAGTACCCTCTATTTAAAAATATAATAACAATTCAAAGAGAATTAAATTATTGACATATTCGTTAGTAAACTTGGTCAAAAATAAAAATAAAAATAAAATAATGTAGGATGCTTTGTAAATCTATGATCATAAATCATCTTGGAATAGTACTAAGACGTTCTTAACCACTGGCTGCATTTCTCATAATTAAAAATGATTCTATCAATGTAGTGTAATGTTTTTCAACAGACAGTCTATCATTCTCACAGTTTTCATTTCAAAAATATAACTCCTTTATTTGCATCCAGGACATTCCAATATTATATTTAGTCGACTTGGCCATGCTATAGATCAAATTTAATTAGTTCAGATACCATGTGTTACTATTATGGAAATGTGTACGTTAAAATCCTTTATCAATTAATCTGGTTCAAATATATCATCATAGTCACAAAAGCTTTCTACTCATAGTTCAATTATTATTGCGCTACATACTACCCATTTTTGCTTATATTATATGTAGTTATCTTGTTTCACTTCAGAAGTAAACCTTAATACTTCCTAAAATCAACAGTATTTATAACTAAGTATTGATACCAACTATATCCTGTATTTTCTTTTAGGTATAGTGGCCTCCCATACAATGTCGTTGGTGTATCTTCCAAGCTCCAAAGCGGTTGTGAACTTTCAGAATCACGATGAACTGGACATTTGACATTCCAGTTGTCGAGATTGAGAGACGGAGACATCGAAGAGAGGGTATCCCGTCACGGTGCAGTGAGGTATGCAGCAGGAAGTTTAGCAGGGATTCTGCCTAACTGGTGATGGCGAAAGTGCAGATTTTTGGCTAAATTCCACTGTGGCTGCAAGGGAGTCCTAGTAGTAGTGTAGGCAAGTGTCAGTTTGAATGTTTAGCTTGCTAGAGCAGTTCCCTATGGAATAATAATTATCCAAACTAAAAAAATTTAAAGGCAGGACGCAATATTGCTTTTAGCAAATTTAAAAAAAATATATATATTTAAAATGTATGGGTTAAAGAAAAACATATCAAGAATACCCGGGTGTAATAAACATTGAATACAGTCATAAATATTATTAATAACGCGTGAACCGAAAAGATTGAAAATGTAATTTGGTGGATTTTGTTTTCGCGTCTGAAATAAATGAAAATAGAGGGTATTGTTTACATAGAATAAAGTATTCGCGTTTGATAATTTTGTCTAAGGTGAGATTTCAGACCTGAAGTCTCATCTTAAGTAATGAATGGGAATTCATATCACACATTCTAGCTTTTACTTTGTTTATTTTGAAAACGGTTTAAAAATAAGATAGCTCAAAGTCATTATTTCATAATAGACTACTTATACATCTACTTATCTTTATACAATTATTTATATTAGTTGAAATAAAAGAAATATTCGAACTAACTACATCAAATAGGGAATATTATAGAAATTCAAAGATGAACGATAATTTTCCACCATCGTCTCCAATAGCTCACAGCTATTCTTTAGCTCATGACCATGTGCAAAATGAATTAAAGAAGGACATCTCTCCAGACTCATCATTCGAGTACCAGACCAAGTCCAACATAAAAGAAACCCACTACCCTTATAAGGATAACAATAACTATCCTACGCCTTTCCCATCCTCAAGTACGGGTCGTTCCTCATCTCCAATTAAACCTACTCATGATAGTTTCATACCAATTGTTACTGAAACTTCGATTGCTGATGGAACACTAGATTCATCATTTGAGATGGAAACTGAAGACACGAACTCTAAGCAACCGGTACAAGAAAGCCTAAAGAAGCCGAATTATAAAATATTTCCAAAATTAATCAATATCAAAATAGATCCTCATTACCACTCAAAATTAATCATTGGTCGTAAAAGAGAATCATGCGATATCTTATTACCTTCAATGAGGACAATTTCAAGAAAGCACGCTGCCATCTCGTATGTACCTGAAAAGAACCAACTTAGACTTGAATGTCTGGGAGTTAACGGTATTATCATATCTCTACCACGGAAATTAAATTGCTTCTTGATTCAACAGGTTCCTGATATGCCAATTTATGAATTAGCAGGTAAAGAAACGGTTAGAATGCTACAACAATTTGATAACAGACACTTCGAGGTAAAGAAGGTGTTGGTGAAGAGTCAAGACCTAACTTCTTTTGTGCTTGAACATGGCGAAACAGTCTTAATGCCATTTATGAATGAAACTATTCTAGACTTCAGACAAGTCTGTGCTGTTGTATCAATGAAGCAAGAGACTGCCAATGGTGAACAAACACGCAATGAGGGAGAAGTTGATAATATAATCAAACCTAGAGCCATTGACAAAATATACAATAAAAAAAAAAAGGAAAACAAGAGTACCAACGTAGAGAATCAATTAAAAAATCCATTATCTTCAAATACAGTAACTCCTACATCTTCATCACCATCATTTAAAACAACACCAAAGACTCCAATGAAGATTAAAAGTGCCAAACTATCATATTCATTAACCGATTTAAGCTCAAACTCTGTTGTCTCTAACCACAAAGCCAAATTAAAGGAAAGCAACATGTTTGGTACTAAGAATGAACACTGTGCACTAATGAAACGTAAACTAGAGGAAACACAAAATTCTATACCAACATCTAAAACTCCAAATACCCAAAAGGAACATAAACGTATGAAGGTGACACCGCCTCAAAGCCAAGAAGATATCTTAAACAAATTAGAAGAAAGTAATGTTGATATATTTGAATTACAACATGTCTTAGCTAACCATTTAGCCTTTGCTAATATTTTACAAACTCCATTATCACAGTTGAGAGATGTGAATTCAAAGATAAAGACTTTATCAAGAGATGAATTACGTGCTGTTCTAACTGATGAAAAATGTATTGGTGTTATTTTCAGACAAGGTAAGGATGCTGCAGGTAAACAATTAGAAGAAGAATACTTTTATGATATGGAAAATGATAAAGATGAACAAAGAAAGAATTTAGTCACTGCTATGAAAGGTGGTAGAAGTGGTCTGAGATCTTGTAGAAGAACTCATAAACAATATTTTTGGAAAAGACCTGCCAAATAATTTATTTAATATAAAATAATACCCTGTCAAGAGTTTTTAATTTGTTTTCCACCTCCTGGCGCCATTTTTAATTATTGATACTTTTTTTTAATATTTATATCCCAAACAATATATATGTAAGTTATTATTCGATATAGTACATATATTTAATCGTTGATTACCTAGTATTACTCCTGATCTAAAATTTTTTCAAGTATTTATCGGTTAATGAATAAAGTTAGTTTTATACGGCATGTTTTCTCAAAAAATCCTGCATTTCATCAGTATCAATATCCTGAGGATCTTCAGAAGATATAGCTTGCAATAGACCATCTAACATACTGTCAACCTTTTCTTCATCAATTTTCAAACATAGTGCCAAAACCCTGCGAAATTTACCTTCTAGTGTATTTTGCTTTTGCTTTATATTATTTAATATATTTTCTAAATGCTCATCATTTCGCTTGTATGCTTTAATTCTCGCATTCAACAGTACTGCAGGCGGTAGTGAATTTTCTAATTTATTTTCATCACCGTTATTTCTTTCCTTCACTTCCTTCATTATCGTGTCTACATTTTCTTTACTCAATAATTTATCAATATCACCATTGTATTCATTCATCAGTTTATTTTCTAACAAATCATAAATTATTTCAACCCTGAATGGTTCATCAGCATCAAATTCACTTGAGTCCCAGTCTACACCAGAAGTCTCCTCAGGTGATATACCTAATTTTTCACTTTCTTGGCGGAAATTCTCTTCTTCATTAATTATACCATTTTGAATATTTTTCAGTTGTTCCTTTAATAATTTATAGTCATCACGTAATTGTTTTACGTGATTCAATCTCTCTCTCGAGACAGCTAATTTTTCACGTTGGCTACTCAATTCATTATGTAATTTTTCTAATTTTTCATTATGCTGCTTAACTTCAATGTCATAATCCTTTGTTACCGCAGCCAATAATGATTGAATATCATTTACTAAACTAGAAGTATCTGGTTTTTTGATAGGTTTCATATTCTCTGCGTTTTCAATAAATATATTACTAGAAGTCATATCTTCATCCTTTATGTCATCTTTCCCGTCAATTTCATCATTATTATTTGTTGAATCAGCCTCAACGGCCTTGATACTTCCATGTAATCTGGATGTTCCTGCACCAAAATCAACTGGACGTAAACCTGATTTATTTGGAATATATGGATCAGCACCATACTCTAGTAACGAATCTACAATGGACACATTACCTAATCTTGCGGCGATATTCAAACAGGTATCTCCGTTTGAATCTTGAGCATTCAACATATTAGAGATAATCCACTTTAAATCCAAATTATCTAAGATTGGGTGCCCCTTTTCGTTACCTACTATTACTCTTGATTGTTTCTTAACTATCCATCCCATTAAAATATCCAAATAGTACTTCGCAGCAGAAGAACATCCCGTCATACCAGATGTGATAATGATATGATGTAATATAGTTCTATTCATAGAATCCTCAATAATTAAGCATGGATAAAGATAATCTAATAATTCCTCAAATGTTCCAGAATCATAATTGTTGACAGATTTGACAGCTTTCACCAATGGCGATTCACCAATGCTATCACCCAATAACCTATTTGCACCGTGCTTAACCAATTCTTTTACTAAATCCAGATTAGCAATGGAAGTAAGCCAGTGAAGTGGTCTATTACCGTGCTCGTCTACCGGGATATTTAAATTCAGTGGAGTATGAGGAAATGAAAGATCTACTTCTTGTAATAAGCTTTCAAATGTTTGGTCGTTTGGTTGAGATAAATGTGGTTGGAGTACTTCATTCGTTTTAGGTTGGACTTCTGGAAATAATAATCTTTGTAAAAATGCCTCTAATTTCATTCTTTGGTCATTATCTGAAATGTCATCAGATGTTTTTGCTTTTTGTAACAACAAAGGTATTTTTAAAATATTGGAATCCAAGTCATGGTGAAATATAATAATAGGTTTGGGTTCAGAAATTGCCTTGCTGCCAGGTTTATTTTCATCATTGTTTTGTTGTTTTGGTGTGCTATCGTTCTGTTTAGTCGATGAAACTGAATCCGCAGGCATATCCAATTTTATTCTTTTCAAAGGACTACCTAATTCTCTATGAGAATCTAAATGTGTGCCTATCTGTTCTAGTTCATTAGTGGATCTCTTGACATTTGCACCCGTGCTTTCATTTTCTGTTTCCGTCTCCTTGTTTGGCTTATCATCATCTTTATCTTCTTCAAGATTAAGTTCTTGTGTTTCATCCCCATCATCATTTTCATTTTCTGATGAATTCTCTTCTTTCTTCTCAAATTGTTCTTTAAACAAATGTAATAAATGTAACATATCTAATAACTGAAATGCTTTATCCTTGGTAATCCATTTTTCTCCCACAGAATCTGTGTCAACAAGTACTCCAAATTTTGACAGTAATAATTCCTGAATTTCCAACAATTCACCATTGTTTTGAGCTAATTCATCTGCTCGCAATTCCTCGATATCAACCTGTGTTTTATTTTCGTGTAGTTGTTTGAGCAATGGTAGGAACGGTTTTAAAAGAAAGTACCCAGACTTATTATTTTGTTTCAGTGTAAGTGGAAACGGGTTTGTACTAGAAGCAGATGAGCTGATATAGCTCGTTACGTCTGTGACTGGCATTGCGGATGTTTTGTTGTGCTTCCTTGTTACTGTTTATTAATGTTTTCAGTTTGGTGTTTGGTGCATTTTTATATTTCGTTGTTCGCTTCTGGAGAAACAAAGAACTGCAAAATTAGGAGGACAATGAAAATGATACATATAAAGGATGTCTAAAAATGACTTCTCTGGGGTGAATGAAGGAATCTTAACAGTGATAGGGAAAGTACAAAAGGGGGAATCCAAAAGTGCTTTGAGAAGATATTACTACCATAGAGATATAAGAGTTAAGAGATGCTAACGCAAAATGAAATAAATCGAGTGCTGAGAACAGCAAAGGATTTTAATGTTGCAGGTTTAGGTATTATTAGTTATTATCTTCGGCTATACGGTGTTGAACAAATCCTTGAACAGAAGAATAGGTCGGAAGAATTAACACATAAAGCTACCGAAGTTTTGGACTCGATTGATGATTTTAAAGCCGATATCGACAAACTTCCTGATGACTCAAAGGAAAAGACAACCTTGCTTACGTTAGTAAATGATCAAGAAAAGGGGAAACTTTATGTTTTGAATTTTACTACTACTCTCTATAATGCTAAATTGGTTCAGATTAAAAATGGTCCATGGGATATTGACTTAAGAAGGGCATTGTGGTGTTGTATTGATTTGTTTTCCTGTATTTTGCATTTATGGAAGGAGAGATTAACTGATGAGAGTTTGCTAACAAAAAGAATAAAATATTGTAAAATCTACTTAAGCAAATTAGCAAAAGGTGAAATAGGGGGAAGCATTGAAGGGAAAGATAATGAAAACAAGGAATCATCTGTTGATACGGAACTCGAAGAGATGAAGAAGAAATTGAAAGAAATTGGAGATGGTGATGAAGAAAACGAATGTGTAAGACAAGCGGAGAATGACACACAGGAAAAAGATGATGACGAGGACGATGATGATTATAATAATAATAACGAAGAACAGGTACAAGATGATGATAACAAGAATGAACATTACCAAGAGAAGGAAGAGGGACAAGAAGAGTTTCATACGAAAGAAGAAGATAAGAATGTAAATGAAAGCGAAAATCAAAACTTGCTAGATATTAATAGGATGGGACCGGTATTTATTGATTCTGATGACGATAGTACTGGCAGTCATCCCAAGGAGGACGAAATACCTAGCGAAGAAGAAGATATGGAACCTGCACCTAAAGTGGAATCATCTCCAGAATCAACAGCAATACCAAAACGAGAGAAGTCTTTAGAAAATATACCTAAACCCAAAGAGAAGAAATATACAAAAGAAGATTTAGAAAATATGATGGATAAATCTTCCAAGATAGAAAAAGCACAAAAATTAGCCAAATACGCGATAAGTGCACTAAATTATGAGGATATTGAAACAGCCAAAGATGAATTAAGCCATGCATTGAAGTTATTGAGTTCATTATAGGTATTTTATTTTGCATTCAAATAGACATCTTTACAAAAAGACACACAAATTACGGAAGTTGTTGTGCTGATTTACCTTTTTTATTTATTATTTCCTATTACATTCATTAACATTATATAATATACATATGCCATTATTTAAGGGCGAAGGGTGTAAAATATAATCAGTATCTGTGCACGTTGAGTTTTTTCTGTTTATCTTACTAATACAAAATATGAATTGAATTGACTATTGGGTTTATATATATGAGACAATTCCAAACAAAGGTAAAAAAACTAACTAAATACTGGTATGAAAAAATGAATGAATGTTGTTCGTTATTATAACACTAGGTATATGACTAAAATTTAATTTTTTTTTTTGAAAACCTTAGAATTTTAAGGTCTTTGGCTTTTCCCAAGAGTAGTCTTGGTTGGTGAAGTGACCGTAAGAAGCAGTTGGTAAGTAAATTGGTCTAGCTAAGTCTAAATCTTGAACTAATTTACCTGGTCTTAGATCGAAGTTGTTCTTAATAATTTCAATGATTTCTTCATCGGATTTAGTAGCAGTACCATAAGTATCAACATGGAATGATAATGGTTCAGCAATACCAATAGCATAAGAAAATTGAACCTGAACCCTCTTACATAGACCAGCAGCAACCAAGGACTTGGCAACCCATCTAGCAGCATAAGCAGCGGAACGATCGACCTTTGAGTAATCCTTACCAGAGAAAGCACCACCACCAACAGCGGAAGCACCACCGTAAGCGTCGACGATAATCTTTCTACCAGTTAAACCAGCATCACCTTGTGGACCACCAATAACGAATCTACCAGCTGGTTGAATGAAGTACTTAGTTTTTTCGTCTAACATATCAGCTGGAATGACCTTATCGATAATTTCGGTTCTTAGAGCACTTCTTAAATCTTCAGTAGAGACTTCTTCAGCGTGTTGAGCAGAAATGACAATTGTGTCAATTCTCTGTGGAACCCATCTACCGTGATCATCCTTGTATTCAACAGTGACTTGGGTTTTGGTGTCTGGTCTTAACCAGTCTAAAGTACCATGTCTTCTGGCATCTGCCATAGCCATGTTTAATTTATGAGCTAATAAGATAGTTAATGGTAAACCTTCTGGGGTTTCATCAGTAGCGTAACCGAACATAATACCTTGGTCACCAGCACCAATATCTTCGATAGCCTTTTCTTCATGGACACCTTGAGCGATATCTGAGGATTGTTGTTCAATAGCAACTAAAACATTACAAGTTTTGTAATCAAAACCTTTATCAGAAGAATCGTAACCAATCTTCTTGATTGTCTCTCTAACAATCTTTTGGAAATCTAATTTAGCGTTAGTGGTAATTTCACCAAAGACCATAATCATACCAGTCTTGGCAGCAGTTTCACAAGCGACTCTTGAGTGTGGGTCTTCAGCTAAACAAGCATCTAAGATAGCATCTGAGACTTGATCACAGATCTTATCAGGGTGACCTTCACCGACAGATTCAGAAGTAAATAAGAAAGTACCAGCCATTTTGTATATTGAATATAGATTTATATGTATTTAAATTGGTTGTGTTTTTTTTATAAAGAGGGAAAGCTAGTTATGAAGTAATGAAATTGAACAAGAAACGAATAATAGGATTACCAATATAATACAATCTTGATAGTTCTTGTCGAACTTGTATTTATATAGTTTTTTTCTGTAGTTTTTTCTTTTCTTTGATTGTTCATATGAAAAAAGAAAACTTGAATATCTTACACACATGCGTACTGAAGAATGAAAAAGGGCTAACCTACCAGAGACTACTTTAGACTAATCCCAAACCTCCTCCTCTATCTGCTCGAAATCAATCAACCATATCCAATATGGTAAAGCCAAGCACCCTACAACTCAATCGAGTATCTATTCCACTGTTTTTCTTTTTCTCTTAAAATTTTTCACTAAATTTTTCATATCTTGTCCATTTTGGAAAACTCATCGCATCGCATTCCGAGACCACCCCTGCTTTCTCAGAACGCAGCGTACAAGCTGGTAATATTCTTTTCCAAAATGTGAAAAATTAAAGTGTGTGGTCGCTTTTCACCACAATTTATCACGTGTAATACACACTTTTACTGTGCAATTACTAGTAAATAATGTGTTCGTTTATAGTTGGGACACCAAGCACGAAGATATAGACAGATAATGGAAGGAACGATAGTATCCCGATAAATGAAATGATGAAATAATTGATGTTGAATACAGTGGAGGTGGTAGATTTGTGTAACGGAGTTTACTCGTTTGTAGACTTATAAGGTTAGGTAGAATAGGGCAAGTTATGTTCGAAGAAGTACGCATATGAATTGTATACGAGGCAAGACAATGAAAGATTTTGCAGATAACTGTTAAGCTGGGTTAAATAAATACAACTAGCTAGTAATTGTTTGTATGTAAGTCCTATTCACGTGGAGAGGGATTACTTACTTAATGCTATAATACTTTCATCAATGGGTGGTTATGCCGTAAACTTTAGTTACAGATTCATATCCATGTATCCTACATTACTCGGAGTTTAGAGCTATTATATAACGCACAATAGGGAATGTTCAAGGAAAATTCTTGTATGGTAGTGACATTGTAACATCCGTACCTGAAATTACGGTATACTAAGATTGTTGATAACGATATATTCAAAGTGTCGAGACACGAAATAAAAACTATATACGGCCTTAGTTCAATACAGTAATAGTAATAATCTATAACTAAACCATTTTTTTGTTTTAACTAATTCTATGTTTATAAAAATATATATCTAAAAGTAATATAAATAGGAATATACATATGCATCTATGCATATGTATGTAAAATAATAAAATAAATAATAAATGAAAGAAAAATAAGAATAAAAGAAACCCCAATCATTATAAGTTAGTACAGGCATAACTCATAACTAAAATCTAGAATAGTGCTTTAACTAATTCTTTATAAACGCCGATTTGAAAATTATCTAATTTCAATTTGTTTAATGGTGGTGCAATGACAAAACCACCATTACCGCCTTGTTGGATGTTTGAATCAGTCAAGTCGTCAATGGAATAGTGATGCATCATATCTTGATACATTTTCAATTCTTTTTGTTCAATATCATAATACTTTGAATCAATTTCTAAATTATTCGGAATTGCACATAACCAAATCCTTGTCTTGTAAAATTTAAATAATTCTTTAATCAACTCTCTAAAGTCATTTCTCTCTTCACAAATATAATAAAATGTCAATTTCTTTCTATCAAATTGAAATTCTGCATTTAAAATTTTAATATTTAAATGAATAGCAGAATTATTGTTATTATTTTCATTGTCGTCACCATTACTATTCAATGTGTCATCTTGACCAGAAGAGTTATTATTGTTGCTGTTATGGTGGTGACTTAACCCACTATTCAAAGATTTTAATTTCAATTGAGCAATATGTAATGCTTTTAATTCATCTTGGAACTTATTATGTAAATTAGTACTAATTTCCCATGAAGTAGCGAATCTTAAGACTTGCTTAGATGGTACTATTAACTGGGTCAATTCAATGATATCATAAAGTTTTGGGTTTAATTCATCATTCAAACCCTTTGTAGAGTTGATTAAAGCAGTAATAAAATTGTTATTTGGGTAGTGTTGGGATCTGTTAGTTATTAAAGAGTCAAAATGGATCTTCTTCTTTAAGAAATTAATAATTAAAGCTAAATTCAAATCAACTACTGGTTCAACAACTAATGACAAATCTTTACCACGATCACCATCAATAATAACTAAATCACCTCTTTTCATTAACAAATTTATATTTTGGGGCATCGTTAATAATTCTAATTTACCATTTTTTAACGAAACTAAAACCAATGGTTTATAATGTAAGTAAGTTGAAATGGATGCAGCCCCGTTACTGTTATTGCCATTACCATTGTCAGCAGAAGGTGAGACAGATTTTGAGGCATTTGAAGACAATGAATTATTTCTACTATTGTTTCCAGACCCATTACTACTGGTATTGTATTTGTCCTTTGAGATGAAAGCATCAGATTGTGGATTATAATTTAAGTTACAACTCTTTAAGAAACTCAAAAACTTCAAAATCTCTTCACTAATATTTATTTGACCATCCTTTAGATGTCCTGGTTTAGGCTGTTTTTCATCATCAGATGACGTGATTAGCATATATTTAATATAATCAACGAACTCATAGACTTCTTCACTTGAAAAATAGTTAGCACCACAATCAGTATACAATTTTTGTAAATCTGGAGACGATGTTAATTGTTTACCATTAATTAGAATCAAACCGTTATCTGCACTAGAATTCTCATTATTCATAACACGTTGCTGCTGTTGCTGTTGCTGTTGCTGTTGCTGTTGGTTCTTGTAATAATTAGAATTATAATTATTATAATTATTCTTTACATTATTATAGTTTCTATTATAGGTCGTGTTACTGTTCATTGTTGTTGAAGATGATTGCATGATTTGACCATTAACAAAATTTAGATATCCGTATTGGTTCTGAGCTTGGTTTTGGTTTTGGTTTTGGTTTTGGTTTTGATTTTGATTTTGATTCTGATTTAAATTAAAATTTGGGAGGGTGTTATGGCGTTGTTGTTGCTGTTGTGGAATAAAATTGTTGAACGGAATATTTGGTCTCGTATTATTTACGTTCGCGTTATTAAACTGTTGTGAGTTCATATATTTATTCGCATTGTTATTACTGTTGATATTTGATGATTGAACAAGATTTGAAAGTGTACTTTTATTGAAGGTGTGATTGTTATCAATATAAGTTCCATTTGGCGGCATGTATTTATTATTATTGTTATGATTATCCGAATAAAGGGGAGCATGGGAATGGATTAAAGTATCCGCAATATAAGACGACCTTCTTTCAGTCGAATAGTCATTAAGAATAGCCCCGACACTCTGCAAAGGAGATATTTTATCTTTATCTTTAGTACCTTCATGAGTATTATTATCATCGTCCTTGCTGAAATTAAATGTTAGTAATGATGAATCTGTGTTTGAACTTGGAGTAACAAACATATCCTTTGAGGTTGTTGTATTGAAGATAGATTGTCTTCTTTGAGTATCACCTACTTTTAAGTCCTTTGAATTAGAAAATGTGTCATTGTTTTTATTATCCGTAGTATTATTGGAATTTGGAATTTGGTTCAAAAAACCTGGATTAAACTTATGAATAGATTGTTGTTGGTGCGAGGAGGAAACAGAAGAAGATAATGGATCGTTTGAGTTATGGGTTTTATTATGTGAATCGTCGGATGTTGTTGCATGTAGTTGAAAAGAAGCAAAAGAAATCTTTTGAGAATTTTTGTTATTCCCAGTTCCACTGCGTAAATTTCTCTGGTAAGCTAATGAAGAATGGTCCTTTGGCTTAATATCAGTAAAACCTTTAATAAAGTCAACTTTTGGTCTGATGACTGCACTACTATTACCTGAGTTAGCAGCTTCAGCGACTTTACGTGGTAAATCAGTTAAAGACCTTCCACTGCTATTTTTAAATAATAAATTATCATAATAATTTTTTAGTTCTGCATTATCTGAAATACTTGTAGTACTATTAATTGATGGTAATTCTGTTGAATCCAACGTCATAACAATATTAATGATTTTAGATTCTGTGATTTATAAACAAAATTTCGGTTAATACGGAAAGTATAGTCAGAAACCAAAAAAAATAGTAATATCCTAATGGTATTTGTGAATTATGCTATTTTCTTATTATTAATGAATAATAATAATAACAAAGTATTGAATTTCTAATTTTGTTATCCTCTATCTATAATGATACAAAATGAGTGATTTGAAAGCAAATAAAAAATAAAAAAGTTAGCAAACGAAAGTCTAATATGTTTTGTTTATCTTAGACACCTAAGAACAAAAGAAAATATGAATGTTAATCTTTGTATATTGTAGCTTTAATAAACTAAACAAAATAAATACTAGTATTTAGTTTGGTATATGTTTATTAATGAACCTCGATAAAAAGTATTAGATTGTTCTTTCACGGATGTAAACTTTTGGTGGAATATTCTTTGTGTTAGACAATGTCTTGTTGTACTTTCCGTGTTTTTTGTATTCGTGTTTCGTTTGTTTTTATTTTATTCAGTTTTCCTTGTTTTTTTTGTTTTTTCTTTAAAATTTTTTATCTGCAGAGTCTGTGCAAGAAGCAATTTAACCAAAAGAGAAAAAACAAAAAATGAGTATTAACTGCAACTAATGGAGGGGATATTATTATCTCAGATAGGTGGGGTTCGTTAATTTGCCTCTAAGGGAATATCTGAGATAGATAGATATACAATACTAATAGGTTTAAAATTCGAAATCCTGAAATTTTAGTTGGCAGGAGTTTATATAATTCTCAATGTGGGTGTGTGCTTGTTAATATATCGTATTAATAATAGTACTAATATGGGAAATATTTACTGTTTGGCTTGTGTGTATATTCTTTTTTATAAGTTGGTCTAACTATTTATGTATTTATATGTATAGAGAGAGAATGATATATGATTTGTGTAATTTATAAGTTGTTGTAGCTCCTTGTTTGAATTGAAACCCCAGTTCGTTACCTTTTGCCACTTGTTTATCAGACTGTTTTGTCTATAAACCTTGTTTGCAACTTAAATTATTTCTGGCGTCAGATTCGATCAAGATACCGTTCTAGGTAACTATATTATGTTTTATGTTACCCCGCTTTTATTGGCACAGCAAACACCGTACAACAGCATATTCGAGTGCGGGGGTGGGGTTGTCACCCCTAATTTTCGAATTTGTTAGTAAAAAAAATACAACCTCATAGAAGCTAAGCTAATCTGTAGATCTTAGTTGATCAGTTGTACCGGACAAGGAGGATATATATTTATTGAGAGAAAGAGATAGAACGGTAATATATATATATATGGTATATGTTGCTGTAGTTGTGAATGTAGCTGCACTTTTATGGCGTGTTTTTTCTTTTCTCTTCATGAAACTAAAAGAACAATGCATATATTATTTAAAAGATTCCAAAGTAATCTTTTCCATTTTTATATGTAAAGGTTGTATAAAAACAAGAATCCTACCCTAGGTTTGTTTAGGCAGCTTGGTAGTAGTTACATCCTTGAAGTTACAATTAAAACC
Organism: Jamesozyma piceae; assembly: GCA_030674245.1. Lineage (NCBI taxonomy): Eukaryota > Fungi > Ascomycota > Saccharomycetes > Saccharomycetales > Saccharomycetaceae > Jamesozyma > Jamesozyma piceae. Next base: position 53,389 of record JAJLYB010000078.1, read on the forward strand.
TTGATAAACATCTGTTGTTATTTACAGATGGTGCGGTGTCTGAAACAGTTATAATTAACATATTTATTATAGATATGAAATTAACTATTAACAAAGAGTTATATTTAGAAACGGCCAATTCCTTTTATGAAGTCACGGACGCGGGTTATACCGTCGGGCATTGTTTATCTTACTCTGAGTATTTATGTGGTTATTAACTCACAAACCCAGAAAACAGCTATAGTTGATACCAATCAGGAAATTACTATAGGTATATAGTTATTATTCTCCGACGTGATTATTTACTAAGAGTGATTATCTCTTTGATGATGAATTTTGGCCTGAAAAACGCTATTATGCTTATCGAACTACCCGATTGTGTTATTAATATTTGGGCCCTTGATCTTATGCATCACAATAAAAAAAGTTCTAAATAACAAAAACTTCAATTTAAACCTGAATTTCTAGTACTCTTAGATGCTTGTAATCCTACTTATATCATTAATTTTATTAATAACCACTTATAAGACATGTACACTAAACATAAAATTAAATATCATTTTATGTTGAGATAATATCCTGACAATATATAATAAGACGGCTTTTATTATAAGAACCGTATAAGATAAGAAAATTGGATAAGGTAATAAGGCTTTAGGATATATAAGAGATTATCTTAATATCCATATGTAGAATACTTATTTTAATTATATAGAAAAAGAGTAACAGATATTATATCAAGTCTATATATAATGTCTGTGCGACTAATAAATAAATATCAATCTGTTTGTATATTCGAAGTGTTAGTCTATTTATACGTTTCTGGGAAGTGAAGTAAGGTGTGAAAAATTTTCACATCGTCGATAAGTTATACTATTCTCGTTGACCATCATCTGTGGTCATTATAAGTTCATAGTTTGTAAACAAACATTATTGTCCCTACATAAACAATCGCGTCGTTCATAACTTTCTATATGCTATTGTTTTATTTCAGTGCTCAGTTTTCAATCGCGTTTGTGGTTATTAGTAACCCTCGTATTATATTTGATATCCTATAAACTACCCATATTATATTCATGATACCATATAATCCCCCTCTCAACAATTACAATGCGTAGTTTTAAGGTTTTAATAATCTCAGATAATTAGTACACTCAGACAAATAAAATTTGTAGTTAAGAGAAGAAAACAGCTTGTTATACCGATTGAATATTATATAATTGCCCTTTTAATATTCAAATATACCTTATTTCACAAAATTTTAATCCTCAAATAAATTAAGTAAAAAGATATTTTGATAGATATCAAAAAATTGTTGTAGTTAAAATTCGCTGGTATCCGGCTTCCCAAGTAGGAAACTAAGGAATTCTATGAAGGTGTAAGGGTCTGAATGCAAGTCACCGAAAATAGACATATTAATTAAAGTTACAAGACTATATGATTCTATTATCTTAACATTAATACCCCAAAATAATATAGTCATCATGAATGATATAATTGAACAAGACACAACTAAGAAAAGATAATGTCTAGTCGTGAGTTCAGAAATAAAGGATTAGGAAAGAAGCTAATTAGTCGATATTTGATAATCTATAAAAAGTTGTTAAACAAGGAGATTGCTGAGACGGATATTATATGGTACTATGAATATAATATGGGTGAATTATAGGAGATCAAGTTTAATACGAGGGTTACTAACAATCACGAACGCGATTGAACACGAAACACGAAAATAAAACAATAGCATATAGAAAGTTATGAACGACACGAGTGTTCATATAAGGAAATCAATGTTTGACTACAAACTATTAACTTATAATGGTCACAGATGATGGTCAACGAGAATAGTATAACTTATCGACGATGTGAAAATTTTTCACACCTTACTTCACTTCCCAGAAACGTATAAATAGACCAATACTTCAAGTATACAATCTGATTGATATTGATTCTTAATTTATTTATTTATTTATTTTTACTGATTAGCTGATGATAATAAAGACTTAGAACTATACATTATTATAGTATAACTGGATTGGTGTTTTTAAGCTATAAACTTTATATAATATGTATCCCTATTTAATGTATTTATTCTTTTCTGTTTCTCATAATTTTCTTGTTTCGTTTTTACCTCGCGCGAACTTGTGAAAAACTAAATGAGTGTAAATGTTGTTAATAGATGAACTGAAGATATGAAGTATTGCTTATTTTTCCTTAATCATGTAATATTAACTTATTGTTGGTTAATATTCCAGCAATTTTACATAATTATTATTTTATAATAAACCGAACTTTTATACAAAGATTACAAGTAGTAAAAGATATTTACTTCCTCTTCTAACATAGATAACTTTTCACCACCCAATATGGTTACTGTTAATTTTTTCATAGTTTTAGCAATCGGATTGCTAGGACAACTCTCATATGCATCAACATGCGAAGATAATGCCAGTATTAAAGCGCTGACAGGACACCCGAGAGCACCCAACGTGAACCAGTCTGCTCATATTGGGCCTGTCACAGTGTCATCACTGAACCTGACCAGCATGTTTAGATGCGTCTCCGAAATGATTGGCGTTAATGATCAGATAGGTTACAAGATCGGGATAGTAGGCATTCAGGTGAACGCCTCAGACGCATACGTGGACTTGCTGACTGAAGATATCCTCGCAGCATGTTGCCCAGAAAACGAGTATGGTCTAGATGCGTATGATTATCTATCCTTCATCACTAGTGACTACACGGACTATATACCTATTCTGAGATCAACTAACGACTCTACTATAGTAAGAAGTAATCTCACCCCATTAGGTGTGAATCCAATACTGGACTCGCCTAATAGTGGAGAGGCGATGTCAACACTAACGCCTGTACCCCCAAGTAACGGAAACACTACACGTGCCTCCAACATGATAATACGGTATGAGGGCAGTAGGTACCAAGAAGCAAATTGGTGTGAAGCGTACACTGACACTTGCTCCAGTATGTGTGGTGCGACTAATGGCATTGGGATGTCAACGATCCGGAGTGGCATACACCATTTCCACGGAAACGTCGATTCCCAATTCCAACAATACAACTGCTGAAGTGATCGAATCCCTTGAAAATGACACATTAGATACTCACTACTTATCCAGTTTGGGCGGTAGAGATAAAATAGAAGCCATGAAGAAAGGTGAGACCATGTCTTCATTAACTCCATACGAACCATCCAGAAGACGGTCCAAGAGAAATATTGAAGAAACGTTTGAAACTACAAAAGAACGTGAGAAAACAACTGAAGAATTGGAACCATCATCTACGAAGCATAGAGTAAGAAATGTGACTATACATCGTATTAATGCTGTCAAAAGGATGGACGCTAATAAATTACAATCACTGAAACCATCTCTAAGTTACCAAGAATCAATTGGACATAATAACAATATTGAAGAAAGAAATTCTTTTTCTGATGCTTACAAGAAAGAGATTAACCAATTAGAATTGATGAACACTTGGGACAATAAAAATCTAATCAATGAATATAATATCCCAAAAAAACAAATTATCAATACTATGTTTATTTTTACAACAAAGAGAGATGGTACTAAAAAATGCAGATGCGTTGCTAGAGGTGACCAACAGAAACCAGAAACTTACGACAAAGATGCTACTTCCAGTACCGTTCATCACTACGCACTAATGACTTGTCTAAATATGGCACTTGATAAAGAACAGTATGTTACGCAATTGGACATTT